>CAJHQQ010001007.1:0-123563 GCA_905132885.1 Moricandia moricandioides | reverse complement strand
GTAATTTTCCGTCTGTGTTACGACCAGTTAACAACCAAAGAGATATTGGTCGTAAAACCGAAGTAAAATTGGGACCAAAGAGGTTGGTCGTAAAGCAGAATTAACTTAACCTCTAATTTACGACCAAAAGAAAAAGTGGTCGTAAAGTAAAAGTTAGTTGACTACGGAGTTACGACCAAATATGTAGCTTCGCATTAACGACCAAATTACATGCACGTGGTAGTTTATTCGAAGTAACATAGTTTTGGTCGTAAATAGGGGGTAATATTCCCCACCTACCATTTCAAAATTTGCCTATAAATACAATCTCATCTTCCATTTTTTAGTTACAACAGAAAAAAAAATAAACAAGATTGTCCAAAAATAAACGAAACAAGATAGAGTAAAAAATGTCTCGAGATATTTATGAGCTTCGAAGTTGGATGTATACACATAAAGATTCTAAGGGAAGAGTGACATCGGAGTTCCTCAACGGGGCAGAAATATTCATGTACCAGGCCGGAAACACGTCTCTCACGAAGGAAACGGGTAAAATGTTCTGTCCATGTGTTAAGTGCAAGAATACAAAATTCGCTCTTAGTGAAACGGTTTGGAAGCATCTAATTAATAGAGGATTTAATCCACATTACTACATTTGGTTTCATCATGGAGAAGGTGATAGTATGAATGAAGCTAGTAGTAGTAATCAATTTGAAAATATTCGTAATAGAGAACAACATTTACCTTCGGAGGATCAGGTGGTAGATCATGATAGGATGCATGAAATGGTTACTGATGCATTTCGTGAAACAAATCCAGTAATTGCTGCAGAAGTAGAAAATGTAGAGGTGGGAGTAGAAAATGTAGAAGGACCTAACTTGGAAGCCAAAAGATTTTATGACATGTTAGCCGCTGCTAATCAGCCAATTTATGAAGGTTGTAGAGATGGTATTTCTAAGTTATCATTGGCAGCTAGGATGATGAATATCAAAACTGATTATAACTTACCTGAAGTTTGTATGGATGCATGGGCGGAGTTGTTTAAAGAGTATTTGCCTGAAGATAATGTGAGTGCTGAATCTTATTATGAGATTCAAAAACTGGTTCATAGTCTTGGCTTACCTTCAGAGATGATAGATGTCTGTATAGACAACTGTATGATCTTCTGGAGGAAAGATGCAGAGTTGTTGGAGTGTCGATTTTGTAGGAAGTCACGATATAAACCACAAGGACGTGGACGAACTAGGGTACCGTACCAGCGGATGTGGTACTTACCTATTACGGATAGGCTGAAGAGATTATATCAATCTGAAAAGACTGCGGCAGCGATGAGATGGCATGCAGAACATACTCAGAAGGATGGCGAGATCAATCATCCCTCAGATGCAAAAGCGTGGAAACACTTGAATTCGGTGCACAAGGATTTTGCAAGCAACATTCGCAATGTTTATCTTGGATTATGCACAGATGGATTTAGTCCTTTTGGAATGTCTGGAAGGCAATACTCACTTTGGCCAGTCATCTTGACGCCATACAACCTTCCACCAGAGAAGTGTATGTAAAGGGAATTCCTTTTCATGAGTATATTGATACCTGGGCCTAAGCATCCAAAGCGATCCCTCGATGTTTTCTTACAACCTCTGATAGAAGAATTGAAAGAATTGTGGTCAACAGGGGTCAACGAGAACCAACTTTACAATGCGAGCCGTTCTTCTGTGGACTATCAGTGACTTTCCAGCATATGGGATGCTATCAGGTTGGACTACGCATGGGAGACTAGCGTGTCCTTATTGTATGGGAAGCACTAGCGCATTTCAACTGAAGCATGGTAGGAAGACTTCTTGGTTTGATGAAAATCGGAAATTTCTCCCTCTTAGCCATCCGTATCGACGAAACAAAAAGTTATTCAAGGCAAAAGTGGTTGTACGGGACACCGCACCTCCTTATTTATCTGGAGAGGAAATTGAGAAAGATATTGATTACTATGGTGCACAAGAAACAGTCAAGAGAGGAGGTAATTGGCATACTCCTGCAAATATGGCTGATGGTTACGGTACACAGCATAACTGGCACAAAAAGAGTATATTCTGGGAACTTCCATACTGGAAGGATTTACTGTTGCGACACAATCTAGATGTGATGCATATAGAGAAGAACTTCTTTGAGAATATCATAAATACATTATTGAATGTACCCGGGAAGACAAAAGATAACAAGAACTCGAAGTTGGATTTGCCTGGATTATGTTGTAGGAGTGAGCTGCATATTAAAAGCGATGGGAAAATTCCAGTTCCTATTTTCAGATTGTCAGCAGAAGCGAAGACGGCGTTGTTCAAGTGGGTGGCATCAAATGTGAAGTTTTCCGATGGATACGTGTCAAATCTATCTAGATGTGTTGAGCAGGGACAAAAGTTTTCTGGGATGAAGAGTTATGACTGTCATGTATTTATGCAACGACTTCTACCATTTGCCTTTGCGGAGTTGCTTCCAAACAATGTTCACGAAGCACTTGCAGGTAACTTTTCATTTAAATATATAACAGATTTGCATGTCGGAGTATTATATCTTATTAATATGCAATTGGATTTACAGGTATTGGAGCTTTTTTCAGGGATCTCAGCTCACGTACATTAACTGAAGATATCATCAGTTAACTTGATGATAATATCCCGATCTTGATGTGTAATCTTCAGAAAATTTTTCCGCCATCCTTTTTTGACGTCATGGAACATCTAGTTCTCCATCTCCCACACGAGGCATTGCTACGTGGACCGGTACATAACGGATGGATGTATCCCTACGAGCGATCCATCAAATATTTAAAAGGGAAAGCAAAAAATCATGCAAGGGTGGAAGGTTCAATAGTTGCTGGGAGCTTGAATGAGGAAACATCTCACTTTACTTCGTACTACTTTGGCTCAAAAGTCCGTACACGAAAACGGGCTCCGAGTAGATATGACGATGGTGGTGTTATTCCGACTTATATTGAAAAGGATGTTCCTGACATATTCTGTCAGATTGGACGTCTAGGTGGAAAACTAAAAGAAGTTTGGTGGTCAAGTACAAAAGATGCTCACAGTGTCCACACATATATACTTCTTAATTGCGAGGAGATGCAAGAATTTGAAAGGTAATTAATTATATAAGTTAAAATTACATGTTTGATATGATATTTAATTAATATTTGATGATCTATCCTTTGTTAAAACAGCGATTTCGTTGCACAAGTTGAAGAAGCTTTACCAGGAATATCAATTAATGATCTCAACAAAAGAAAAGATCAACACTTTGTGCAGTGGTTAAAAACACAGGTGATCAACATATATATAATTAATATATATATATATAATGTTATTTTAACTATGAATTAAACCACTTATACATGTAAAGGTTAAGTATGATGATCCATACTATAGTGCGTGGGTTCATGAATTGATACAAGGTCCAATTGCTAAGGTGACCACAACACCTATGTATTTCACACGAGGTTACACTTTTCACACTTACGAGTATGGAAGTCGTCGAGCAACGGTGAACTATGGAGTATGTGTAAAAGGCGAAACAGATTTCTACGGAATCTTGCAAGAGATCTTCGAGGTGGAATTCCCTGGATTAGTGAAGATGAAATGTGTCCTTTTCAAATGTGATTGGTTCGACCCGACGGTTTATATGGGTATTCAGTATAACAAATTTGGAGTTGTGGATATCAATTCAAGACGGAGGTACAACAAATTTGAGCCCTACATCTTGGCAGCTCAAGCAGACCAAGTTTGTTTTATTCCATATCCGCGGATTAGACAATCTGGAATATCCTGGTTAGCCGCTATTAAAGTTACACCTCGGGGTCGTGTAGTGAGTGACGATGAACAACCGCCTTTGCAAGGAGATGCCGTTAACGAAGTGGCAGTGCATGAACAACCTGTTGATGAAATTTTACTTGTTGATCCTCAAAACCTAGGATATGAAGATCTTCCAGACGATTTAGCGGATGAAGGCAATGAAGATGAATTTGAAGAAAATGATGAAATAGATGATGGTTCAGAAGATGATGACGAGTAATAACATATATATATATATGTATTTTGTATTGTATTAATGTTTTTGAAGTTTTGTATAATTAATACTTTTAGAGTTTTAGTATTTTTTAATATTAATTAAGAATTTTCTGATATATTGAGGTTTAGAGTTTTAAAATGATATACTTATGAAGTTTAAGGTTTGAAGTTTGAGGTTTGGGGTTTGGGGTTTCGGACATAGGGTATAGACAACTGTAGTCCCTTTTTGGTCGTAACTATTGGTCCCTCTCTGGTCATAAAGATTGGTCCCTTTTTGGTCGTAAATGTTGGTCCCTCTCTGGTCGTAAAACACTGGTGGTCCCAGGCTGGTCGTAACAGTTGGTCCCTCCCTGGTCGTAAAACACAGGTGGTCCAAGGCTGGTCGTAAAACACAGGTGGTCCCAGGCTGGTCGTAATATATATATATATATATTTTAAAAATTGGTCCCTTTTTGGTCGTAATTGGACATCAAACACACAAACAAAACATCTCTTTCTTTAAACATCAAAACACAAAATTCTTTGTAAAAAACATATAGTTTAGTTTTTGCCTAAGAAATTTGTAAAAATATCTTAGACAAATGCTTCTATAGATTTGAAATATTTCTATGGAACCTTTGCTTAAGTTATTTATACATGTCTTAGGAATATTTATTTTCATGACTTTTTTTTTTGTGGTAAATGGGATGTAATGTTTGAATTTGACCTTCTTTTGTCGTAACGTAGAAGTAAAAGTTTGGTCCCGAAGTGGTCGTAAAGCCTTGTAGATTCTTATTGGTCGTTAAGTAAAAGTAAATGTTGGACTCTAAGTGGTCGTAAATAAATATAGAATCTAATTGGTCGTAATGTCGTCACTGGTGGATGCTGATTAGTCGTAACACGTGGTCCCTAATTGGTGGTAAATTCACTTTGGTCGTAATCTAGAAGTAGTTTACGACCACATTACGACCACAGGTAAATCCCTATATAAACTCGTCGACCAGAGCTCATTTCGTCGTTCACCATACTCTCTCACTAGCCACCACTTTCCCTCTCTTCAGGTATGTTTTTTTTTCGGTTTTAGTTTTAGTTTTTAGTTTAGGTGGTTAGTTTAGGTGGTAATTAGATTAGGTTTGGAATTGGTTTAGCACATGATTAGATTATTTATATTAGATAATTAGTGTTTAATTACTTTTAAAATTATTTTGGAATTAATTGTTTCTAATCATAATTTTTATTTGTATATGTAGATATGGCCGGGAGAAAGAGATTAAGAAATCACGCAGCGAGACGAAGCCAAACTGCTTCTTACGGCGAAACATTTCTCGGTTCGTCGTCGTCGGATCCATCAGCTACTAGCTCTGGCACAGCCCGAGAGTTTGTCGTCCCTGAGACCGCGGCCCAAGGCACTCAACCATCTTATGTGCCTCCTCCTCCGTTTGTGCCACCGCAGCAGCCTCTTGATCAGTTTGACGTCGTGCCTCCCTACTATCCGCAGCAGGATGATCATTAGCAGTATCATGATCATCATCTGCACCAGCTTCATGATCATCAGCAGCAGCAGCATCATGATCATCATCATCAGCAGCAGCAGCAACAACAACAACATCAGCAGCAACAGCATCATGTCCCTCCTCGAGTCCATGAAGCTGCTCCGCCTCCTCCTCCGGGTGTCCATCCGGATTTGCTTGTGCCACCGGATGCTCCCTACGCTAGATACACAGTGGAATATCTTCTCCAAATGCCGGGCCGAGAAGGTTTACCTATCATCGATCCAGATCGACCACCAAATACGCTCTGGTAATTTTAATTATGATTTTTTCCATATATATGAAATTTTAATTATATATATTTTCATCTAACATTAATCATGAATTTTCAATTTTTTATAGGTTTCCAACAGATAATCGCTTGGGACGGAGCGTCGCAAACATCATAAGGTCGAACTTCCAGGAGCCTCATCCGAACTGGTCCCTTACACCGGACCACGTTCGGAGGACTTGGTTCAAATGTTTTGCGCTAAGTTATTTTCTTTCTTACTTAAATTAATTTATTTCACTTTTTAATTTCATTTAAATATTTAATTATTTTATTTAATTATTTTAATTATTTTTCGCAGCAAAAATGGAACTGGTCTATTGCGGTCAACGAGACCGTGAAGGAAGGGTTTTACGAGAAGGTGCAAGAACGCCTTAAGAATATTGTCGGCGATTGGAAGGATAAGTTGAGGTTTGATCCCGAGGTCAGCAAATGTAAACCGACCTACATCAGCGATTACGTTTGGAATGGCTTGACGGCTTATTGGAGTATGCCGAAGTCAGTTAAAACTTCGGCCCGTTGCTCCAACAACCGAATGACGCGTGATGCTGAGGGTAATTTGGTCATTGTGCCCCACACTTCTGGACAGACTTCTCATGCAGGGAAAGCTCTACAAATTGTAAGTACTAGCTAAAATTTTAAATATTTTTTTTAAAAAAAAATAATTTGTTTTTAGCTTTTTAATAATTAAATTGTTTATTGATATATTAATTAATTAGTTTAATATATTTAATTATGTTGTTCTGTAGGCTGCGGTGGAAGGAGCACCACTGTCTCTTGCCCGACTTTACAAGTTGACCCATCAGCGTTCTGACGGGACGTTTGTAGATCCCCGAGCAGAGAAGATCTACAACGATGTTGAGGAGCAGATTCAGGAGGTCTAGACCCAGCTGACGGTGGAACAAGGGGAACCCGTTCAGTTATCCATTGTTGAACAAGACAAAAAATTTGAGAAGGTAATTAATTATTATTCGATTTTATAGTTAATTATGTATATACTAACTCATTTAATTAATTTAAATTATTTTAAATGAAGGTTATCCCGAAGAAGAGGGGACGGATGATCGGGATCGGTACGGTGAACGATGTCCCGAGGGCTAGAGCTGAATACGCTACAAGACAGCAAGAAGAATCTCAGCAGCTCCGAACCGATTTGACAACCGCCAACCAAGTCATTTCGACCCTCCGGACGGACAACGAGGCCAACAGGAACCACATTAGGGCCATGGCGGAGATGTTTGATGTTATGGCGGAAACAAACCCAGCCCTTGCGGAAATGTGGAGACCTCGACGTTCAACGATCTATCCCGACCTAACTCCAGACGAACGAGCAAATGCAGAGCGAGGTGCCGATGAACATACCTCCCAGTTTTTCGCAGACATTAATCTTAATAATTAATTAATTAGTTTTTTTATGTAATTTGAATATATATTTTTATTATGTTTTGGATATATTAAGTTAAGTTTATATATTTTCGAAACTGAAGGATTTTTAATTAAATATTAAATTTCGTAAATTAAAAATTTTAAATTTGTGAATTTTAAAAGGTGAAATTTTATTTTATTTCTAGAGGTGAAGTGGTCGTACTAAATAAATCAAACCGAAGTTATCTAGTCGTACATTTTACGACCAAGTTGTGTCTATGGTTCAAGACTCGAGGTTATGTGGTCGTACATTTTACCTCCATTTAAATATTGTTTTACGTTGGATTTGACTTCTACTTTACGACCAGGATTTACGACCAATTTACGTCTAATTTAGTGGACGTAACTTTACGTCAAATCAACCTCTAGTGTACGACTACGTGTTTTACATTCGTGTTACGACCAAAATATTTAGTCGTAATATTTAAGTCTACGTTACGACCAAAAGTGAATTACGACGGGCTAATAACGACTAAACGCTTTTAGTTGTTAAGTGGTCGTAAAAGGACATTTACGACCAGATAACCTCTAAATGTGTGGTCGTTATGCCCACGTTTTCTTGTAGCGTATGTATACATCTTTCAGCTAATGATCTCTGATTATTTGTTAAGGTGTTGTTTCATAACGTGTGATATATACTCTTATGAATAAAAGAAATGAAATCTCATTGTATGTATAGTAGTTGTGGAAGGAAAGAAACATTTTGTAACACCCTCACCTCTCATGGCTAATGGATCTCCTATGTTCGTTCTCTTGTCTTGGCTAACAGGTCTCCCACGATCATTTTCTCAGCCAGTGCGCCTCATCGTGTGTGACATGCAGTGCGTTAGTTTTTTTTTCAAGGCTCGAAATTATTGTTTACTGACCTTACAATCACCACATAACCTTCCTCATGCTTTGACCTTCGCACGATATCAAAAATCATTTTTCGATAGGTCACTCATCATTCTACTACTCCAGCATAAGCACAATTAACTCGAGTTATAAACGGATACGTGCCGGAAAATGTAAGCTCACTTTAGTGATAGAGATAGCTAATCAATTCTACTAAGCTCTTTATCATATACCAGAAATCGGAATATTACACATTCGATTATAAAGTTTCAAAAAAGCATATAAATTATATTAGTTTATTGCCATCAGAAATTATATTGGTTAACATATAATTCATGTTGATTTTTGGAGTTGTGTTTCTTTTTGTGCTTCACTTTTTATGTGACTAACGTGATTTGTGTCATACTATACAGATCACTTCGCCATTTTACCCCATTTCCTCTTATTCCCCTAAGTTGTAGGAAGCATGACTGATTCCAATCCTCAGTTGTACCTATTGTTCTATTTAAATCAATAAAAAGGGAGTCATAACTTTCTATGTGAAAATGCAGTTATCTGAGGTGCTTCTGTACCAATTTGTAAAATAGTTCAAAAAATATTACAGGAAACTGAGTTGGGTTATTGTTAACTTGGAGTTTGTGTACTGTATTGTACAAAGGTTGGTTAAGCCCGTAAAATGAAAAACACATTTGTTTGAGGACAAAATGATATTTACTTTAAATGAAATAGAATTTTGCTTGAAGAAAAAAAAAAGAGGATATATACCTTAAGGAAAGAATAAATTACCTGGCAAGAACTTGTGGTGCAAGTTTATATTTTCTATATAAGTATGACATGCCTTATGACGAAAATATAATTTAGAGAAGAAAGTGAGAGTTTTCCTTGTGGGTTTGTGGTTGACGTACATGTGATAGTGTCTGACAAAGTATATCGTTGTCTTGGTATTGTGGTTGGTGTTGAGGTTGTGTGATGGAGGTTATTTCTTGGAGCTTGTGGTGATTAAGCGTGTTGTGCACTGGTGTTGATGTATTTGTTGGTGTCATTGATACGGTAAGTGTTGAAGTATTCAGTGACGTACTTTCAGAGATTTGGAAGATCGAAATCTAGGTTCAAATGAAATTTAACCCAGAGTTAAGTTATCATATGATACAACTCAAAATTAGTTTCTCTTGAAGAGTTCATACTATATAACAGAATGGTAATTCAAAGGGTTGTGTTTTTTTACGCGTATGTGAATTAGCTGTAATTTAATTTCTTGGTCTAGTGGATTCAAATCTGAAGAGGTCCATGGGACTAAGAAACGAACCTCGTCAACAAAATTTGTGTGTCGTTTACTTTATACACTTTATTTTCTCGTCTCATCCGCACTTTCAATTGATATCATAGCGGATTTTCGATAGCGATTTAATCTTGTTTCATGTTAATCAAAGGATGATGACATAAACTGGTTTAGGAAGTGAAAATTTTGGAATCATAATCGAAGAATGCATATTAGGCCAATGTGTTCCAAGCTATCAAGGGAGAAGCATCCAAGCAAGTGTATGGTATAAGTTTCATGGTCTAGTATATTATTCTTGTAGAGTGCAAAGATATGTTCGATGTGGTTGTTTCAAGTTGGTTTAAAGAGTTAAACATGAAAGGTTAAAGTTCATAAATACGTTATCTAAGAAAGTTAATCATTAGGAAGATGGTGAATTGGAATTTCATCCTCGGTTTGGAAGGTGTATTCAAATTAATTCTTAACCATGATGTGATTCAAGCAGGGGAGATTGGTGGTTGGTTGCAGAGCTAGAATTGTTGCACAGATATAATAGAAAGAGTTGGAAAATGAAGATGCAGTTTTCTGAAATGGTTTAGTACTTCAAAAAATAACTAATAAAAAAATAAATTAGAAGATAACTCTTTAATGAGCGGATGTTTTACTGAATTGGTGATTAATGTAGACAACCCTGCAAGAAAATCTTGTTTTACTGAATTGATGATTAACGTTGGAGATAAAATTTTCTTGTAGTATAATGCACGTATAAGGAAAAGGAGTGTAACTAATTTTGAGTGTGTTAAACAAATCAATAGAGGAAAGATTCACATTCACAAGGAAAACAAGATCAGTGTAAAAGTCAGCCGTTCACCTTCTGGCAAAGGCAGAAATTGCTGCAATGATTAAAAGAGGCTCTGCACAATTAGTAAGATCACATATTCCCAACATGGTCAGAGCTTGAATATGTAAAGAGTTTTGCTAATTTGTAAGTTTCAGGGATACAATGTAATTGTTCATGTTTTCAACCTTCCAGTCTTATTTTCTCTTCCTGTACACACTCTTATTCCTCTGCCGACCTTGCCATCTCCGGGTATGTTTAGTAATAGGTTATATTCACCGGGAAGGGGGAAGGCTTTATATACTATTGTACATAGAATTAGAGCTGAACAAGTTTCAGCAGTACTTTTGGTTAAACTTAGGGGAAAGAGACTAAAGCCAAAGGCATTTGAAGAAGAACGTTAATGTCAAGGTTTGGGGTTAATAGAATGTTTGTGGGGGTGATGACAAATTCTACTCAAAATGTATGCTACAAGAGCAGAGTAACTTTTCATATCTGTTAATATTCAGATATGTTTTCAGAAATCTGAAGCTCTCTGCTAGAAACTCTTGCATTGCGTTTCAACATACAAATCATAATATCAGAAGACTCCATTTTAAGGCTGGCGAATTAGAAGATCGATATCAGCACCAACTTCTACAATCTTAGCTTCCTTAGATGCCTTTGCTGATTTCGCTATGCTCTCCACCTCAAAATCTATCGCTATCTTCTTCACCACGCCTTCAACCATCTGTCATTACACAAACCACATACACCAGTTAATAAAATTATGTAATCAAGAAGCTTATTCTTAAAAAAGGAAGAGCTCTAGTGGTTTGAGAACTAACCAACGAGCCGATTGCTACCAAACTCCGGAACTTGGAATCAACATCTGATGCTTCCTCTTCTGCAACCTGTTTACAGTTTCATGTTTTTTAGCACAAATTTTATTGTTTGGTACATTGGTTCTCTCTGATTTTACTACAATAGATGAGATGCACCATAGTGAAAATGAGTAAATTTAGACCTACCTGCAATGCTGCTGAAAGGACTTGAGCTTGGCCTTCTTCATCTTTCTTTTCTATTAATAGCACTGCATAACTGCAGGACAAAAACATAGATCAGGGTGTTGATGTCATGTGTCAATAGTAAATATTATAGAGTATAGAGCAGAAGTCATATAAGAGAGTATCTTACTTGAGAAGCAACGTCGAATACGCCAAATGCAGATTCTTATTTTGGGATGAATAACAGTTTGAGAAGGCATCAAGAATCTGCATTGAAAGACATCACATACTAAAGGATGAGTACCCCCAGAAACCACATCTTCAAATTATCATAATAAACACACACAGCTTCTAGTTATGATATAAAACAATGGAAACTAAATAGTACTCACTTGACTATGATGCCTCTGTAGCCAGTAATGAAATGAAGGATTCTTGAATAGATTGACAAGGACACGAACAGTTGTTAGAAGATTTGCAGGAAGAGCCGAATCTTCTGTGACTTTCTTTATAACATCCAGAAGCAGATCTGGTTGAATTTAAATTATAGAGAGATACAAGTTAATAAAGAACTTCCGCAGATACTTTTAATCCATGTTGGTTAACCATGACTTTAGGTAAGATGATTACCATTGTTGTTTTCCACATGCTTAATCAGCAGACTTGCTCCATGAGGATGCAAAACGAGCATCCTGACTAAATCAGTAGCTGCATATTTAAAAACCACAAGCATAAAGAGCTAGAAACCAACAATTGTCACAATATAGCGTGGCTAGCAAAAAAAAAAAAAAAAATGGCCTGCAAGAAAAATCAAGAAAAACACATGGAAAACCAAAAATACTATTCATATAAACCAAAACATATCTCGTTTTAGATTGTTGTATTAGCATATTAGAGAATCAACTGAGTTTTAGCTATATGGCTACCATGGAAAGCTATATATATAGTAATCTCTTTGAGTAATTGATTGACAAGAGAAGATTTACCGGGAAACATCATCGCAGTTGGCCATGCTTGTATCACTTTCAAAAGCAAAGCAATATCAATGTCAGCAAAGTTGGTAGCATGGTAATGTGATGTGTCCTTGAGTATCTTAACGATTGCGCCCACTCTGGATACTTCGTCTTCTGTCAGGGACTTGTCAGAATTTACCTTCAAAAGATGGAAAAAAAAAATTCAAACACACAAAAATTACCCACACGAGTATGAGTAAACTAATCACTTAATCATTCTTGGTCCAGCTGTGGTTGTGTGTCAGAAGTTACTACTGAAGGCTTACTGGATCAGATCGTAGAGTATTGTTAAACTCTGTCATCTTTTTCAGGATCCCGTCATATTGAGCAACATCAAAAACTAGCACGCCTCTCTGGAGTAAACAATGGAAGAAACAAGGATCAGTACCTAAAAACACCAAACAGGAATAAAGAAAGAAGAAAACTAGCGTACTTTAGGGATATGCTTGTATAAAGGCTTTGCTGGTGTTGCTGCAACAGAAAAGGGTCAAAGTGCATGAGCTGAAAGGAAGAGTACTATAAAAACTGAGATACTTTATGTGAAAAATAATTCAAGTCTCAGACGATGTATTCATACCAGCTGTATGAGATGCTTGCCCAGGTACATAAGCATTTGCTGTTACACAGAGAAGGCAGCGCATAAAAATTACAATAAAACCTGAAAACAAAATCAACCAAACCAAAAAAAAAATTGAGTAGTTAGAAATTTTACCTCCCGTGAAAGGATCACGAAATGATGGATTGAAACTGAAATCTTTCTGCCCAGAGTTCTGTAATATAAAATCAACGATCTGCTGCCGATATGCGACGGGAAGATTCTCTCTTAGAAGCCACTTGTCAGCTGCATCATATGGATTGTCTGCCAAACAAGAAACCATTTTGGGTATAAATAACTTGAGGCACTTGCTTGTAGTTTCCTTTGGAGTCAAGACAAGATCAGCAACACAATTCAGGTACCTGATCGATTGTAAGGAAGCTTCCGGATAGGTTCTCCATCACCAATATCAACATCGAAAACTAAAATAAAAAGAAAAAACCGGCTAACAATTGTGTTCACTTCGATATCAAATGATTTGAGGTTTCCATAATGAGTTTAAAATCTAACCAAAATCATACTGAGCTCCATCGAGGATAGGACGGTCACCCGCACCATCTGGGCCATCAACAACCTCACCGATCTGAAAAATATTTAATAACAAAGCAGCATTCAAGTCAAGAGCAAAAAATAGCATGCAGTGAACATACGAAAAGGCTCAAGAAAAAAAGATGTAAGAGGTCGCATTGTTGACTTACTTTGTCCCATCTTTGTTCGTTCATATTCCATGCATAAGCAACACCATTGTCTCCCTCCCTTACGACTTTTGTCTGGCCATCACTGGTACCTGATAAAATACATCATATAGTAGAAGATGTTACAAGACTGACCTAGACAGACAGTATCAGTTACAGCCTTCTATCGGATGATTACGAGTTTAAAAGACAAAATTTGGATAACAAGTGGCACCTGGTAACGCCAGAGCATCAAGCCCCGGCAGCTCGTCAAGTTTCATTCCCCCAACCTTTTTCCTAATAATACGAACATAAAAGAGAGAAAATCATTACACCGTCAGGGAAAAAATACTTAATGGATACATAACTTTAAAGATCAGATAACCTGCTCAGTTTATACTGGGAAAGTTGGGAGTCATAGGCATCAATCTCCATTTGATCAGCAATCATGCCATCACGTACTGTCCAGACGCGAGCCACACCATCTGAACATGCAGTCACAATGTCTCCGCTCTCCAAGAACTTGGCATCCCAGACACAGCCTGGGTGTTCCAAATTCTGAACGCAGACTCCATCTGTACCAAACAAAATCAACAAGTATCAATCTATAAGAAACATAACTTCAGGTAAGAGGAAAAGACGACAAAAGGAAAACCATCATTACCTTTCCATATCTTCGCATGGCGATCTTCACTCCCACTGACAATAAGGCCAGATGCATGTGCGTCTACTGAGTAAACAATGGAGGTGTGCCCAACCATCTCCAAAAGGACTTCGCCATTTAGAGCCCACAACCTGATGGAACTGTTTTGATAAACAAGAGATACTGGTTAAGAACAGATGGATGAGGTCATCGATGAGCAAGATTAATTGGGAAAATGGCACAAAATAATTCAGGTTGTTGGAAGCAAAGAACTTACCCATCATGTGATGCTGAAAGAAATCCTAAATCAGGCATCACGGCTAACCCTCTAACCGTATCTGCAAAACCCAAAAGTACTTATGTCAGACATTAGTTTCTCCAGTGAAAAGAAAATCTCTGAAAACAGGTTAGTGTCTTGGGACTTCACAAGATAAGATATCTTACTGCATCATCTTATAGTGAAAAAGAAATTAGAAAGGAAATAAAATTTGAGAGAAACGAAGGCACAAAGAAGGTCACCTGCATGCCCTGTAAAAGTTCGAAGACTTGTTTTTCCCTTCCATAGTTTGAGAGTTGTATCACTTGAACCTGAAATGAGCTCACCAGACGGGAGTTTTAAGACTGCCTGGACAGGCGACTGGTGTGCCTCCCAAGATTCAACAAGCTGGCCGTTTCTCCATCGTTTCAAAGTTCTTCAGAGCAGGAAGAGAAAGAAAAAAAAAATCAAATGAGAACTTGTATTACACTACACAAACAGTAGAGAGTAACCCAATATTTGATGAATATGTATTACTAAAACTACAAGCTACCTCAACACAATAACACACAATTAACACTCATAACACCCTTAGAACTTCTGTCAAGGATAGCATAAAAACGTGACATGACTGAAGAGTATGTAAGTATCACACTAAGGTAATTATGCGAACAAGAGGATTTGGAGGACTTACTGATCAACCGAGGATGAAACAATGTCCTGATCATCAAGAGTAACACCAGTGACTTGCATCTTATGACCCTTCAATGACTGAACAACCTCTCCATTGACCAAGTTCCAAACCAAAACGGAAGTATCCATGCTCCCAGAGACGAGCCTGCCTTCAGGATACTCCTCGTTCGGAGAGATCCACGCAAGAGGTCCAACAAAGCTTGTATGACCCAAGAGAATCTTAGAAGCTGAATACTTGCGCTTATTATCAGAATCAAGTGACCATATCCTTATGGTCCTGTCTCTTGATGAAGTAGCTATGTTCTCATCAGTGCACACACATATTCCACGGACCTGATAATCACAATTACAGTTTGTTCTATTCATTAGCCAATTACAATACCCAACTCTGCTAATTATCAAATCGGCACATGAAATTGAAGCTAAACCTCAACGAAAAATCACATTCAAGTGGATGATCCTAGAAAGTTCAAAGGAAGGTGGAATCACGGAGCTGAGTTACGAAATCTCGAATCGATCACGAAAACGAGAAACAATACGAGGAAAAGGATTGGTGAGAGATCTTACATCGTCATCGTGGCCAAGAAGCTCGCATCGGAGCTTGTATTCTTTGAAATCGATATCCATCGTCATTGAGAAGGAGCAGCAGAGAGAGACTAAACGACTCGGAAGTGACTTGCGGGAGGAGGAAGAAGGGGAGAGATCTTAATCTCGCGTAATATCTGTTCGGTTCAAACCGAATTTAACCGAACCCATAATTTTTGGTTTCGGTTTATCTAATTTTAGTCTATATTTTGGTCAACATTTTATTTAGTAACTAAATATGGAAGTTATCAAATGAACCTTTTAAAATTTTCTCAGTTTCTTCAAGTTTTATTAAATTCCAGACACTTGTTTACATTTTTTGTTGATTTGTAAATATCTTATATATTATATTATGTCAGGTACTTATGCCTTTGATCATATGTTATTGTGCAAAGAACTCTTATGATTATGTTCCAACCATATGAACTGGGATGGTGATTATGGTAACATCAAGAACAGAGCAAAGGTAACAGATTATCCTAAGGTGTCACAAAATGGGAAAGAAAGTTTCAAAGAATGAAGAAAGCATACCAAACTATAATAAGTTTTCTCTGATAAGAGTGTTAAGAGATGTAATATGTGTGATGGTGATGGTTTCAAAAGCTTTTATGCTGTTGATATTGTGGAGGTTCCTATCAGCTGTTCAGCATACACTATAGCCGTAAACGTGTTTCTTTCTTCTTTGGCTCGTGGCTTGCCTTGTGGCATTTCTTTTTTAAGAAGATTAACAGAACCAAAGTTGTCTTCTGTGGAGATAGATAGGTATCTTGTTTAGAAACCCTTTTGGTTAAATCGTGGAAATTTATTGCAGAGAGGCTAAATGCGAAAGGAGTAAGAACTTTGCAGCTGAACATGGCTTAGTGGTACTGAGCAACGTGTTGCTACTTGCTACCCAGGACAAAAGGTTTAGTCTCCTGCTTGCAAGAACTGAGTTGTTCACTTGGTGCAGGTTTGTTTGAAACTGTTGATGGTTTGCATCAGTGATTTAAACAAGCTCTTATGCAACTATCTGCACTTGAAGTTTATGATGTAACCATCGGTTATAATATAAAAGCCTTTGTCCGTCTTTCTTAGATAATGTTTATGGTATTGAACCATCAGAAGTTCACACCTACATCCGTCGTATTAACCAAACCAAAATACCAAATCAAGAAGGAAATCAATGCTTGGTTAATGAACACATTAATTCAAGCTCAAAGAACAGCTTCTGAGTGACTTCTACTCATGTCCCATTTCACTCACGTATAAACAGGAGAAGAGTTCAACACGAAGAAGTACCTCCTAAACTGCTTGGCAGTGACTGTCTTCACGGCCATCTGTACGCATCTGCCCTTCATCTCGTTGATGATCTGGTTCAAGATCTATGTCACCTTGGCCTGTGCTTACTTGAACTCTGCTACACATTTCAATCTTCGTTCTGTTCCACTCGTGGAGACTGCAAAAAGAAAAAGCCTTTCAAATTAGTAAACAAATAACCTTTCAATGTTTTTCACTTGCATGACAATGTTCTTTTACAATTATATTTTGAGAGCTTATGAAATGTGAAGTGCAGCTGCAATAAATGATGAACACTATCTTATATGTCTTCACACATGTTAGCTCATAGCTTGGAAACACAAATTACAACCATAAACACATGTGACTTCTACATTTTTGCCAAAGACATGATAATAGATCGATTATTCTCATTAATAAAATGTCATCTTGGGATATCACTTCCAAGATATATCAAAACTAACAGAAGTTGCATACTGTATTTACTTGGTTACACATGAAAGAAATTAAATTTGAACCCCCAATTAAGTTTGAGCCGACCAAAGAACCCCCGTGACAAGTTAGCACATTGGAACAAAAGTAATACCAATGTCTCACGGGTGTTACTTTCTATTATATTAAGTATCATAAGAAAACAAAAGACCATAGATTATATTACATGTATATCTGCCCTGCTCTGGCCAAAGCCGACGTCCAGTGTCTCGGCAAGCAGAAAACCAAAACCAATCCTTTTCTCAGTGGGATCAACTTGGACCTAGCTTCTAAGCTCCCGGAGAAGTGTGGTTTATCTAAGGCGACTTGCTAAGACATGTTTTCTTGTGGAAGGTTTTGATTCTCTTTCATGAGTCCATTGTTCTCGTAAAGTGACCAAACCTCGGCAAAACCTGAAAGCAAAGTGTTATACGTATTCAAATCTCGTTCAAAACTAGCCTTCTCGAAAGATTCACGCGCTTCCTTCAAATGGTTGAAGTTTACCTAAGCGAAGATCACAGTGTTCCACGAATAAACGTGTTTCTCTCAGGCATTTCGTCGAACACGTTCCCCGCTTCCTGCAATAAGCAGTTTCTTGAGTAGAGATTAACGAGTTGGTATGAAAGAGACTGTTCTTAAGGTTAAACCAGCTGTAATGGAGCCAGTGTGATGCAAAGACACGTCTTGTAAGCATTTCATGTCAAGCTTCACACAAGTTCTAGGACTTAAGCACGAAGTCACCCTAAGCGGAGCGTGACGCCACGCGCTGATGCAGAGCAAAGAGAGAGAGACCAAACTATTCGGGCTCTATAGTTGGGCTTAAAGATTCAAGCCCGTTAATAAATTGCTGAAATAATCCTTTTTAGCACTTGTTTATT
Organism: Moricandia moricandioides; assembly: GCA_905132885.1. Taxonomy (NCBI): domain Eukaryota; kingdom Viridiplantae; phylum Streptophyta; class Magnoliopsida; order Brassicales; family Brassicaceae; genus Moricandia; species Moricandia moricandioides. The sequence goes on along the minus strand of CAJHQQ010001007.1, from coordinate 105,308 downwards.
CTTGATTTTCAATTTCAAATATCATTATTATTTATATCTTTTCCACTTTTTTTTATATGGTCGCCATTTGAATTACGAATTGAGTTATACGTTGCTCAGTTTGATTCATATATCTACGTGTACATATATATACACACACAAAATATATAATTTTACTTATCTTCGCTTTCAATAAAAAACACTAAAACCTAATGAATATTTTAAGGGATGCTATTGGGAGTAAAATTTATATAGAGTTTGTTAGTTTTAAAATTTAAGAGATTTTTTGAATTTAGAAATAGTTGGAGAGAATTTTACGTATCGTGAAAATCTAAAAAATAAAGTAAATTTAAAGAATTTAAAGAAAATATTTAATATTACTAAAATCTTGTTCTATGAGTTAAATGGTTGAAAACACAATTCTTAATTACAATAAATTTAATAGATAGAATCATTAAAATCTAAACTTTTTAAATAACAAAAGATTTTGTGGAATTATAAAAATCATCATTCAATAACATTAGATTTTAGTAAGAATATGAAAATATATAAACCAATAACATTATATTCTGTAAATTCTAACATATTTTGTTAAGCAGTCGACAATAGTCCTGAAACTTATCGGCTGACACTTTAATCGGTTACAGTTTACAAACAATATACATGGACGATGGATCATCAAATTATAAAATGATATTTAGCCACTTAGAATACAATCATTTGTTCACAATGATGAGCATCGACCAAACATGCGTACACATGATTACCTGACTGGGGTCATTTCGAATCTCACCAGAAAAGGTATATATGATAGCGTTAATGTATTTTTTTTTGCTAAAATAATTGCCTTAATGTGTTTGTCTGCTTAAACAAACCAACAACTAGTTTGTTACTTTTTGTATATAATAATATTAAGGGTTTATTTGCCAAATAACCAAGAAAAAAAAAGAAATTAGATTTTTGGAGAGAGATAGGAAGAGAAAGTAGGAGAGATGAGAGAATTTTAGGTAATTTATGAATTTATATTTTTTTGTATATAGGGTGCAATTTCTGTAATATAATATTAATGTGTGTTTCGTAAAAAATAAAAAATAATAACCTTTATGTGTTTGTCTACATATAGATATTAAACAAAACCACAACTAACTTTAGCTGGTACACGAATCTCCCCATATCCAGTTTAGGACCTTTACACGTCCATCACATTGCAAATGGCTGCTTATGTAATGATAATGTTGATTTGGACAAAAGAAACTTCGCATTTATATTTACTTTTAAAGAAAAATAGTTCATATGTAAATATATATCCACGTTGCCTTAAAGTTTTCATATATTTATATGTAAAAATTAATATCTACGAAGAAAAAAAAAATATAATATTTTGTATGATTGCTAACTAAACCAAGAAGACATTATTAGATGGATGTACAAGAAAATTCGTCCATTACTAGAACGGATTTTCCTCGTTATTTCCTAGTAAATGGTCATTTACTAGGAAATAACGAGGAAACGCGTTTTCTCGAAACACGTTCATCGTAAAGCTTTTTTCTTCGTAAGATCCTAGCGAATTTACGAGGAAACGTTTCCTCGTAAAGGCGTGGTTAGCTTTTCCTCGTAAGGTCCTCGTAGGCTTTCCTCGTAAGCTCGTAGTAAGTTTTTCCTCGTAAGATCGTAGTAATAAATTACGAGAAACTTACTAGAACCAGTTACGAGGACATTACTTGGAAACCTTTACGAGGATTTTGCTTTGAAATGTTTTTTTTCCTATTAAAAAAATTAATTATAAATATAATTATTTTATTTTTTAAAAATAAAAAAAATCAAATTATAAATAAAAAATAAAAAACAAAATATTTTATAAATAACTAAATAATATACAAAAAGTTTTAAAATTCATAATATACAATTAAAAATAAAAAAAACTACGGATGTTGGTCGTGAAATTGCTGAACGAACTCGTCGTCCTGGCTCGGCAAATCCTCTCCATAGTTGGTTGCCGGCTGTGACTGTGATGGTGGATGCTGTTGGGTTGGAATCCCTCCGTGTTCCCGTCTCTGACGCAACATCTCCTCCAAATGCGGGTTTCCAACCGCCATAATGTCGAGGACATCGGTGAGAGAAGTCACATGCTCGGTGAGCGAAGACAACTGCGAGCGTAGCTGAGCATTGACATCGTGCTGCTCCTGATGATAAGACGATGTCGCTGCAGGGACATCGTTAACCGAGCCAATCCCGATGATACGCCCCTTTTTCCTAGGGGCGACCTGTAAATAAAAATATTAATAACATTAAGAAAAAAATTAAAAAAAAATTAAAAATTAATAGTAAAACAAATTATTTACCTCCTCGTAAATCTTATCCACTTCAACAGTGGATAATATGACTGGAGTCCCAGTCTGCTGAGTCAGCTGGGTCTGGCGTTCGTCAACTCGGGCAACAACCTCGTTGTAGATCCGCTCGGAAGCAGGATCTACAAACTGCCCAGCCTTGTTCCGGTGGGTCCTCTCGTAAAGGTCTTTCAGAGATGGAAGAACTCTTGTCTCCTTAGCCTAAAATTAATTTATAAAATTAAATATTAATTTAGAATATTCAAATAAAATAAAAATTAAATAGTTATTAAAAATCATCTTACCATGTCTAGACGAACTCCCCCGTGAGGTTTTCGACCCGTGGTGTGAAGCACCTTCGTGTTGCCATGCTCGTCTCTGGTCATGCGATTCCCGGAGTTTGTGTTGGAGGTTCTGACCAAGTCCGGCAACCCCCAATAGCTGATGAGGCCATCCCACACCGTGGTTGTGAGGCAATCGGGTTTCCCGGCCTCGTAACCATCCACCTGATTTAAAAAAAATAGAATTAAAGTCAATATATAATATTTTTAAAACTATATATATATTATAATTTATAAATCTATACCTGATAGTCGCCCTTCCAGTTGTAGACCATGTTGAGAAATTGTGCTCTTACCTTGGCCTCAAACTCCTTCTTCACCCGCTGGTGAATCCCAATAGATCAACGATACTTTTGCTGTAACCAGAAAAAATAGACGGATTAGTTCAATAATATTAATATTTTTAAATAATTAAAAATAAATTAACGAATTAAACTTACAGCGAACGATTTGAAGCACATCTTTTTTGTGTGGCTCGCCGTCATCTTCCAGTTTGGAGCTGGATCGAGAAAGTATCCCTTAATACAGTCTGTGACGCTAGATCCAACACAATTGTCAAGACCAAACCTGGAAAGACACAAAATAAATCATTAATTAGATTAATTTCTAAATATTTTGTTAATTAAGAAATAAATTAAAAAAACTTTTTAAAAATTAAAACATACCATAATACGTTTTGGCCGTCCCGTCGGATAGGATCTAAATCTGCCAGCCCTTCTCTGCCTGGAAGGGCCAAAATATCCTCCACCGTGTACACCGCAAAGGGTGCGTTCGGCGGCACCTGCAAATCGGGATGAACCCCGACCGGTGGAGGAGGAGGAGGTGGTTGCCGGGACGCCGTAGAAGCTCCCTGAGTCTCGGGAATCAAAGATGAACCGGGAGCTGACGAAGATGAACCCGGAGCATCCTGACGCCCAAACATATCTCCGTAGTGACTCCCCTCGAGAGACGACGTCCTCTTACCAGCAGCCTTAGCAAGCTTGCTCTGTCTAGGCATCTATATTTAAAAAAAAAAATCAAAACATTAATTCCCCGTATAATTTAAAAAAAACACTAAATAAAAGTAAACCAACCTAATCTAAATTACCTAAACTAACCACCTAATCTAAATTCTCTAAACTAACCACTTAATCTAAATTCCCTAAACTAACCACCTAATCTAAATTCCCTAATCTAATCACCTAACTACGAATTAGAGAGAACTTTTAGAGGATTTAGAGAAAAGGTTACTAGCAAATGAGAAACCGTATTGCTCGAGTATATATAAGGAATTTTGTTTCCTCGTAAAGCCCTAGTAATGTTACTAGGACCTTACGAGGAAATATCTATGCCCGTGTTTTTATTTCCTCGTAAGGTCCTCGTAATGGTTGTACTAGGGCTTTACGAGGAAAACCCTTTACGAGGAAATAGCTATGCCCGCGTTTTTTTCCTCGTAAAGCCCTAGTAACACCTTACTAGAACATTACGAGGAAACGACTATGCCCGTGTTTTCTATTACTAGGACTTTACGAGGAAAGGGTTTATAAATCCCTAAACTCGAAGCCCCAAACCCCAAACCACAACTTCCTTAACTTATAACTTCTTCTACAACCAAACTCCTAACCTTTTCTACACATAAACCCCAAACCCCAAATGCAAATTGATTTTGTGATTAAACAAACTTAAAACATATATAATCCAAATTCATTTTTGTGATTAAACAAACTTATAAACATACATAATTCATTCGGATACATTATCGTAATCTGTTGAAACATCATCATTTTCTAAAAACTCGTCGTCTACACCTTCATCCGTTGAGTGATCAGGAACATCTTCGTATTCACGATTATGCGGATCAATGAGTAAGAACTCATCAATTTCTGCTTCAGCTTCCTCGATCTCATTGGTGTTTTCTTCTTGTAATGGTGGTTCTTCTCCAGCGATTATTCGTCCTCGAGGTGTAACTTTGATAACAGCTAACCAGTTTATTCCCGAGGTAGTAATCCGAGGGTATGGAATGAAGCAAACTTGATCTGCTTGGGAAGCTAATATGAAAGGCTCGAACTTGTTGTACCTACGAAAATAAAGATCAATATGTAAAAATTAGTTAATACTGGAAACCTGGATATTAAAAAAAAAGAATTTGGTGTACTTTCGTCCACCGTTGACATCAACTACACCGTTCTTGTTAATCCGAAAACCTCTGTTTACGACAGGGTCATACCACTCACACTTGAAGATACCTTCTCTACAACCACTGTAAATTGACTCATTCGCAGCATCTAACATTTCATAAAAAAAATTTGCATCTAAGTTAGGTTCTTCAACTTCATCATCATCATGAGTTACAAAGGCATCACCTACCATATCATGAACCCTATCACAATCTACCATTTGTTCCTCTTGGTGATGATAGCTATTACTACTGCTACCTTCATTACGCAAATGCTCAACCGATTCAATCTGAAAATTGCTATTACTACTGCTACTTTCATTCCTACAACTAGCATCTTCTCCATGTTGATACCAAATATAATAATATGGCATGAAACCTCTATTTATTAAATGCTTCCAAACATTTTCACGAGGGCCTAATTTGGTATTGCAACATTTTCGACAAGGACAGAACATCTTACCACTTTCCTGCGTGAGTGGTGTAGAATCTGCTTGATGCATAAACGTCTCCAACCCTTCGAGAAATTCTTTCGTCACCCTCCCGTTATTATCTCTGTGTGAATACATCCACTTCCGCAACTCGAAAATATTTTCCGGACCGGACATTTTTTTTTGTGTTTGATCAAGCTTATAGCTGATTTTTTTTGGTGTGTTTCAAATGAATCACATATGGTGGTATTTATAGAAATTTTCGAATCTGAGAATTTACTAGGAAATTGCTAGGAAAAGTAGGTACAAAACACGTTTTTGATTTAAATTCGATATTTTCTATCCAATTTCTCTTAATTTCGTAGTAACAAATTCATTCCTCCTAATTTCATAGTAAATTATTACTAGGACTTTACGAGGAAAGGAGATACTATGAGTTTACGAGGAAAAGAATTTTTTCCTTGTAAGAGCCACGTAAGTTTACTACGAGTTTACGAGGAAACATTTTTCTCGTAAGTTTACGAAAACTTTACGAGGAAAAATGGTTTCCTCGTAAACTCGAAGTTAACTCGTAGTAATTTTACGAGGAACTATTTTCCTAGTAAAGTTTCCTAGTAAAAGCTTAGTTTTCTTGTAGTGATCTGAACAAAAATAATGTATCAAAAACTATATAGTTTCACACGCCAATATCCATAAAATATTATGTGTTATATTTCCAATATCATTAACATTATTTTATAAGCTAAAAATGTGTCAAATTTAGAATCTAACAACTTCTAATTATGTCTTGACATATTTTCACATGTTATATGTTGTGTAACATTGCATTCGAAAGCTTGATCTATAATTGTTTTGTTTCTGATCTTTTGTATGTGTATCATGATCTGGTTTTTAGAATTCTAAATCCAATATATTTTTGTTTATTGTATTAGCAACGTAACATATAATAGTTCACACATGTTGTAAAATGAATAATATAGTATATATATAGTTCTTAATACATGATTTTATCAAATGTGTAGGCATATAGTGGTGTATTCTTTGAATAGTTAACAATCATTTTGATTTTCTTAATTAATCGCTTTTGAATCGAAACGTTGCCTTGTCTACTTACAGCGTGATGAGTATGTCTCTCTTTATTCTACAAAGGAATCAATAGATAAGTGTATTTTCTAATCATGATCCTGGAATATGCTGAAAGCTCGAGTATATACTTGATCATTTATGCACGTTAAAAATATGATGGGAGATGGGTAGCTTAATCCTAAGTATAAAAAGGGAGATTGTTGATTTCTTAAAATGACTAAATAAAAAAAGAACATGCATTTAAAATGTTATCCGCCAAAATGTAAGTAATTAAACCTCGAACTTTTTTTTTTTGATTAACCTGGGGTATTCCAGACCCATGGAGAGGCCCAGACTAATCCCAAAGGGGAGGTGCAGCCCACGGATAGACCCTCTCTCCGGGTATTCAAATGGGCCCTAAAGCATGGGCCCATATCCGTATAAGGTGACCAGGATAATTGTGACTTAGTTTCGCGCAGCAGGTGGATCGAACCTGAAACGTGTTGGCATCCCAATCCCGTCTTTTCACCACTCGACCTCGAACTTGTATACCGACTGACTAACTATATTCCATTCTACTCAGCCACGAAAATCATCTCTATCGTGCCATAAAAGAAAATTAATCACTTATCAAACCATTAAGAAGAAACATCAAAACAACTTACGAAAAAACTAAGAAAAATGATTGAAAGGTACACGAATACACCACTACATAGTCACATATTTAAAAAAGTGATGTTTTAAAAAAATTCAAGAAATATATGAATCATATAACAACATCCCTTAATACCAAAATAAAATTTTAATACTAAAAATTGTGTTGAATTTGGAAATTTGGAATTACCCAATAGAATTTTATTTGAAAATTAGATCATAGCACATAGCCAAATGATCAAAAACAAAATAAACAAACATAGATCAAACATTCAAAATATAATGTTATATATCAATGAAAATAAAATATGGTGAAATATGTTAATCATCATCAAATATCTCGGATTTCAAGCCCGGTACATTTTTATGTCTATCAAAATTATATTGATGGTGTTAGCAACATAATATATAATAATTCAAAGATATCATGTAATTTATATTTGTGTAATTTATAATACACTATTTTTGTTTAAGTGTGTAGTCATTTGATGGCGTATTGTTCGTCTAATTAACATTCATCTATTCAAGAAACCACTATGAGAAACAGAATATACATGGTGAAAAAACAAAGTCTTATTCCTTAAGTGGCAAAACATTAGCGAAATCATTATGCTTCTTATTATTTAATTAATAATAATTAGGAAAAAAACATCAAGAAAATCAAATACTCTTTGATTAATGCTTTTATATGGAGATTTGGTAAATCATTTGCATTTAGGGTATATATTAACAGAGACCTCTTCAAATGCTCTTGAAGTCAATACATACCACCAAAGTTCCCTTATGAATACGTGGTACGTTTAAAGTGATTGTAACATTTGTTTTGTTTTGATTTATGTAGTTGCCAACAAATCGTTCATACGTTGTGACTGATTGCCGATGTCGACGTGACACCATTTGCTTTATTAAAACATCAGCAATTTCTCCTTTTATACACATTTCTAGTCAAGATATACAAAATATAAAAATATGTAATTTACGAGTATGTAGGGTGTGATTCGTTTATAGTAGAGTAAAATGGTGAGAAAATAAAGTAGGAAAGGTAAAAAAAATTATAAGAATTTGAAGTAAATGTTTTCACTTGTTTAAAAATTAAAGTAGAGGAAGGATACTCTATTTTTGCAGTTCTTCTTCATTTTAAGAGTAAAATGGATGAAATTTTATTTTACTTGATTGGTACAAAAAAAAAAGTGAAAATGAGAGTAAAAACTGAACTTAGAGTAAAGTTATCCAATCATACTCATAATTTCCTGGAATCTTGACTAGTTACATAATATCATGATACTTTTATGTATATTAGCAAATTCTTAAAATGTCTTATGAATTATATTATTGCTGAAGCATCTAAGCTGTCAGAAACTTGTATTCACGTATAGATACAGCTGGGGAATTCATATTTATATAGTTCATATCTTTCAATCTGAATCCTCACATAATTAATATAATTTAAATATGTATTACTGGCTGTTTTTTTCTTCTCTATAGTCGGCAAGCATGTACTTTTTTTGGTTCAAAAAAAAAACTTTTCTGATATGGTTAATATACATAATTTGTATTCCTTTATCTAACAATTATATTTCGTTGTCGCATCATACTGAGAGATATGGTATATTCAAAACGTAATAAATATACATTAGTTTTCAAATAAAAAAGGAAGCGTAGAAACTCAAAAGCACTACTTGGTGGACTTTTGTACAGCTGAGAAGATTATGTGGACTCTCCGCAGGAGGCTTAAAAACCACACCTATAGAAGTCTACACTCAAATAACTCATATTAACACAAAAGATAAAAGATAAAGATCAAAAATAAACCTAAAATTTTTTTTGTTTCCAAAATAACACTTAAAGAAAAAATAATCAAAATAGACTTTATTAAAGAGTGTAAATATATATTTATATCTCTTGAATTAATTAATTTAAACTTAGGGTTTAGAGTTATGAGATTGATAAAGTTTATAATTGTAAATAAAAATTAAAAAATATTAAAATTTTTAAAATAAAAAAGTTATATTTTAATCATTTTTTTTGGATGTTATTTTTGTAACAAAAACTTTTTAAAAAAAATTATTTGAGAGATTTACCCCTTAACATAAATCTAGATGAGATCGTGACTACCGCTTTTGCTTCTTTTTTTTTTAAACATTCAGTAGGTATTGCTTGTTATAATATCTTCTTTCATACATGTGTGGATATTGCTTGTTATACCCTGGACATGTAATAATATCTCCCTAAGTAGTAGATTGTTTGTTGCCAAAAAAAGAAAGAAAGTTTTTTACAAAAGAAAGAGAGTAATTTCTCAAAAAAAAAATTGTCTAGTTTAGTTTATAAACAAAAAAGAAAAAAAAAAGAAAAAAAAGAGAGTAATTTCTAGTCTAGTTTATAAACAAATAAATATTTGTCTTATTGAGTCATGGTCCAATCCAACTGCATAGATACGACTCTTGGGTATCAACTTTCTAGTCAACCAATTTCGAATAAGGACACTTTAGTATTATTTGCTTACATCATGCATTAAATCATAGATAAGAGATATGATGTATATGTGATGCATTAATTAATACAAAGGCAAAATACTCCCTCTGTCATTTTAAGTTTATTTTTTTTGTTTTAAATAATTATTATTCTATAATTCTAATCTAATTGTGTACATTAAATTCATTTTTTATCTTTTTAAATAATCAATAAATTTTATTTAAATTATTTTTATTTAACTAATCATGCATTAAATAAATGTATATTAGTGCATTATGCAATATTTTTAATTTTCGTGAAAATATTAAAGTGACAATTACAATAAAAATGAAGTATTATCTTCACTTTCGACTTTTAAGATTTTCTGTTGGAAATAGCTATTCTAAAAAGTTTGTGTACGAACACAAAGATAGCTACTTCTACTTGACAGTTCAAATAGTACACATTTCTGATTTCACGAGCATATATGTGTGTAAATCACATTGGAAATGGAAAGTAGAAGTCAAATCATATCATAGGAGAGTCCAAATCGCCGAGCTGCGAAATGTAGTGGTCACATATGATGGCTGCCTTTACTGCTAAAACTTGGCCCACTTCACCATTTGCTGCTTCTTCAATTATTGGTCCTTTTTATAATATGTTGCGGTAATATCGACTATATAGTATTGATTAGTCTTTTTGACAAAACACACACATACACTAAAATAAGGTCTAATAATGAAACGTAGGTTGTTTTTTCGTTAAATAAAAAAAATGTGTTCATATTGTTATATAAATATGTTTCCCATATGCATATTTCTTTATTGTAAAGCATGATACATAGATGCATTTATATTATTTCCACCCATCTTCTTTAACAAAACATCTCGATAGTCCACAAGATTTAAGATTACCACGAGTAATGTTAAGTCTTATGAATTAAGAATTTATTATTTATGTCGGACCTACTGGACCATACTTTTAGTACCATGGAAAGGCTAGAGTGGATTTCCATATAGCAAATACTAAATAGAAAAGTTCAAGTGGTCTAACCAGAACCAAAACACTCCTGAAAATCTAGAAATAGTTTAAACGGGTGTCTGACAGCTCAAGAAGATGACATATATTTGATAATTACTTGGTGTTTTTTGTTGTTGTAATTTGACTGAAAGAGTCTACAAGTACAAGCAATATGTTTTGATATTTCATAGTCTTCATAACAGTGATTGCTCTCGTAAGCCAACGACTTCTCGACTGATTGTTTCTTGCAAGTATATCCATAAATATTATATATGAATACTATAACACAAAAATTTGCAGGAATCTTTTAGTATTGTTGTTAGAGTGATTATTTTACCTCTTACCATCTCGAAGAATCAAGTCATGTGGTCTTGGACTGTTGTGTGTGTTGACCCGGCATCTCTACTCTAAGGAACATTATTATTATTTCTTCTTTAAAGGACCTTAGTTTAATAGTTATTACATTTCAATAATAACCACATTTTAACTAAAGTAAGTTAATTAATAAACTGACTTTAGTTCGAATCCCATATTATGCATAAATATATGCATGTATATATATATAGGTATGCTTTCTGGTTTTATACGTGAAAAACATGCACACGTAAGTGAATAGTCATCATTGAACCTACAAAAGGATTCGAACATGCAGTACACAAAACTAAGGTCTTGCTCTTGTAACACCTTCAATTATTAATATGATATTTTCAGTTTAGCAAAAGAAACATGCGTTACACTTTGTGTTTACCCTTCGCCCTCATCAACTAAAGTGGAAGTAATCTCATAAATGTCATTGTTGGATAACCTCTGTCTCAACCTCAAAGCAAGGTACGCCGTACGCATAATAAACACTACGATACTATACATATTTCTTGGCTAGATATTTATTATATCCAGTGCCATTGATCCGAATATGTAACCTGTGTAAACTGCGGCTATCGCTGTATATTATCTTACCCCATATCACATAAATATATTAGCTGCCCGCTGGTTGTTTTTCATTTATTTATTTAGACCAGTAGGTTACAGAAGGAAAATGATTTTAAATTGAAATAAATAACACTATTTGCACCGTATAATGTGTCCAATCCGAAGATCAAGTCGACACCAATAGAGAACAAATTTAGAGCTGGACAAAATATCTATAGATTTTTTATTTGATTTGATAAAAAAAATCAAAATATTATAATTGTACGAATCAAAACAAATACTACACATAATACTTGTAAGAAACGAAACAAATCATAAATATTAATATTTTTAGAAACAAATAAATATATTTAAAATGTTTATAAAAGTTTACAATATTTTTATTTATTAAATTTATTATATTAGTTATTAGTTTGGATTTTTAATTTATTTTTATTTTATTTTTATGGATCGTATCGGATATCCGATTAAAAATCTAAAAAATTCTGGATATCCAAAACATCGAATATCTAAATAACCACAGATTAAATCAAATCAGATAATTGATTATTAGAGTAATATATCAGATTAAAAATTCCAAAAATCTAGATAATCGATCTGCGCACTAGTACGACCTTACATGGGGACAACAAGTAGTCCTCCAGTACTTTCAGTGCGGTCGTCCTAATTGTTGGTAGAGTAAATCCAAACAAGGTCAATATAAAACTGTACTGAATAATTACATATAAAAACGAAATTTGTCTATCATTAGTTGCCGTTTCTCTACTAATTATTTAAGTTTTGTCTCTAATGAAACATGCCAATGTCAAAACACGTAACTTTAGGCAGGCAGTGTTCCCATTGTATCGGACAATTTTGCCCTTTCCACGAGATTGGTCTGAATACAAACGTCTATTTAAGACATCTCATTACCCACAAGTTGTTATTAGTATACTCAGTCCTCACAACTGTCTCTCTCACCCTCCACACTCTCTAAATGACAGGTTCCACGCCGGAAAACCAAGCAGTCCCTTCGCCACCGGCAACAAAACATGTACCGGAGTTAGGTCCACCGGCGAGACCAAAGAGGAACATGTATGCATTCGCCTGTGCAATCTTAGCTTCCATGACTTCCATCCTCCTTGGTTACGGTTAGTTTTCTCGTTAGCCTCTTTTAACCGCAAAAAAAAAAAAAAAAACACCTCTAATTATACAAAAACCACATTCTTTTAAGGTCTAACCCACATTTTTAGCTATCATAATAAAATTAATGTTATTAGTAATATAACACATAATAATTCATTATTGTTCATTATGATGTGTGACTAGGTGGTATATTTCCTTTAGTAATTAACAATGATTTTGTCTTGTAATTTATAGATATAGGAGTGATGAGTGGAGCAATGATTTATATCAAGAGAGATTTGAAGATTAGTGATGTTCAAATCGGTATTCTCGCCGGAATACTCAACATTTATTCGCTTCTTGGATCTTGCGCCGCCGGTAAAACATCTGACTGGATTGGTCGGCGTTACACAATCGTGTTGGCCGGAGCTATATTCTTCGCCGGAGCACTCCTCATGGGACTCGCCCCTAACTACGCTTTTCTCATGTTCGGGAGGTTTGTCGCCGGAATAGGCGTCGGTTATGCCCTCATGATCGCACCTGTCTATACCGCCGAAGTCTCTCCGGCATCTTCTCGCGGCTTCCTCACCTCCTTCCCTGAGGTACATATATATTAATTAAATTTATATTTAAAAATTCTTAAGTTGCTAAATGAAGATTATTTTTTCTGGAAGTCTAACGCATAAGCAAATTAACTAGATTCATTGGAGATTAGTTTTCCCATATTTTCGGGTAATTATTAGAAAAGACCTTACTATATACTCAATATTTTCAAAATGACTTAGTAGGCCATGAACGATAAAAACAAAACTATAATTTATTTTTCTAAAATTACTTTATTTTAGCAGAAAAAACTTTAAATAATTTCTAGTAAGCCAAAAATCAGAAAATAACGTTATTAAATGTATTTTAGTAGTCTTAGTATATTTCTTTTACATTTAGCGGTTTTTATTTAAAAATTAAATAAAATATAACTCTTTATAACAAATTTGGTCAAAATATAGTTAATTCTTGTTAGTTGGATGCTTATTTTTTCTTATAATTCTGGTCTAAAATTTACGTTACTTAGCAGAAAAATTCTTTTAATAATAATTACTAGTAAATAAAAATTTGCAGCATAACGTTAAATGTGTTTTTCAGTAGTCGACCAAATGAAAAGAATTTTTAATATATATATTTTATATTTAGTAGTTATTTTATTATAAAATAAATAAAGATATTATTTTAACAAATAGTTGACTTTCGTTCATCATCTTTATTACGATTTGGCTAAAATATAGATAGGTTTGGTAGGCTTGGTGCATGTTTTCAAATGAGATTATGATAAAACTTATAAAACTAATAAAAGACACATACTTATAAAAAAAAAAACTAATAAAAAGACAATAATATCTGACGTGGTAGAGCTGTTATGGTGACGTGTACAGGTGTTCATCAACGCGGGAATAATGCTCGGCTACGTATCAAACCTCGCCTTCTCAAAATTCCCTCTGAAACTCGGCTGGAGATTCATGCTCGGCATCGGAGCCGTACCTTCCGTCGTACTCGCCATCGGCGTCCTCGCCATGCCTGAGTCACCACGGTGGCTAGTCATGCAAGGCCGTCTCGGCGAAGCCAAACGCGTCCTCGACAAAACCTCCGACTCTCCAGCCGAAGCCTCTCTCCGCCTCGAAGACATCAAAGAAGCCGCGGGAATCCCCGCCGACTGCCACGACGACGTCGTTCAGGTGTCGAGGAGGAACAGCCACGGGGAAGGAGTGTGGAAAGAGCTTCTCCTCCGTCCCACTCCAGCCGTGCGTCGCGTCATGATCGCCGCGATAGGAATCCATTTCTTCCAGCAAGCTTCCGGCATCGACGCGGTGGTTCTCTTCTCGCCGAGGATCTTCAAAACCGCGGGGCTCGAAACAGACCACGAGCAGCTTCTCGCGACCGTAGCGGTGGGAATCGTCAAGACATCGTTCATACTTGTCGCCACTTTCCTTTTAGACCGTGTCGGAAGACGACCGTTGCTTCTAACTAGTGTGGGAGGGATGGTTCTGTCTTTAGCGGTGTTAGGGACATCTCTAACGGTTATAAACCAGTCGGATAAGAAAGTGATGTGGGCTGTGGTGTTGAGCATCGCGACGGTGATGACTTACGTGGCAACGTTTTCTATAGGAGCTGGACCGATCACGTGGGTATACAGCTCGGAGATATTCCCGTTGAGGCTGAGGTCGCAGGGGTCGAGTATGGGGGTGGTGGTGAACAGAGTGACGAGCGGTGTGATATCGATGACGTTTTTGCCCATGTCGGAAGGGATGACTACGGGAGGAGCGTTTTACTTGTTTGGTGGGATTGCGACGGTTGCTTGGGTCTTCTTTTATACTTTCTTGCCGGAGACGCAAGGGAGGTTGCTTGAGGATATGGATGAGCTTTTTAGTGGCTTTAGGTGGAGAGACTCCAAGAACAACAACTCCACTTCCAATCCCCAGGTTGAGATTGGATTAAACAAACAGTGAGCTTCTTTTTAATTTTGAAGGGAATATGGCATACAAAAGTTGTATAAATTTTATCAGTTATGTAACCTAAACTAAATAATACTCCCTCCGTTTTTTTATATTTGACATTCTAGGATTATACACATAGATTAAGAAACATTTAATTTTTTTTATCATTTTTTAAACAAAAACATCATTAATTGTTTACCTAACCACAATTCAACCAATAATAAAATAGAAACTATAATATCGTTGGTCATCTAACATTAAATATTAATAAATTTTACATAGAAAATTGAAAACGTCAAATAATTTGGAACAAAAAAATTCTCCTAAAACGTCAATTAGAGAGTATGTTTTTTTCAAAAAAAAAAAACAATAGATACTCTAATTTCATAATACTTCTTGCCTTGTAAATTGCTTTGGATAAAATATGAGTATTTTAAAAATATGTAATTCAACCAATTATAAAAGACGTTGTAGATTATAAGTTTTTGATTAGTACACAATATCAATAGAATATAAAATTATTTGAATATGAAAAAGCATATATTTTAAAACAAAAGATATTTTTAAAATAACTTAATATATTATGAAAAAGAAGGAACACTGAACAAAAGTGACATGGTTTTGAAGGGATCTTTTACACACAAAAGAACAAATTTACAGCATGTAATAAATATTCATGTCTTTAGAGATAAGTGGTGAAGAGAGGTGAATGGAGAGGAGAGACCAAACCCCATTGTTGAACTCAAGAGATAAACCCTTTAGCATTCACACCCTGAAGATCTCGGTTGATTGCTTGTACCCACATCGATTGTGTCTGGCAAGTATCTAAAGACAAAAGACAACGTTAAGACCAAACTCGTGACTTTAAAACATGTATGGAACTGTTTTGAAAACTTACAGCTCTTCCTCTTCTCCGCTCTTCAATGCGTTCTTGGCGATGCATTCGAATGCTTCCTCCACATTGGTGCCTTCCTTAGCAGAGGTCTCAAAGTAGGGAATGTTTCCCTTTGAAGCACACCAAGCTTTAGCCTTTTTCTCTGAAACCTGTGTGTCATCATCAATGTGTGGACGTTAAAGTTACATCTCAGAGGAATTCATGCAACAATGGAAAGTTAAGTACCACTCTGCTGTTTCCACCATCCACGTCGACCTTATTTCCGATAAGAACAAAGGGAAAATTCTCAGGATCCGATGGACTAGCCTATAAGGGACAAATTACACTCTGCGTTACGATTTGCTTATTGTGAAGTTAAGGGTGAGAACAAGGTTGAGTTTTGGTACCTGGATCAGAAACTCTTCTCGCCAGTTGTTCAGGTTTTCAAATGATTTCATGGAGTTGACATCATATACAAGTACACAGCAATCAGCACCCCGGTAGAAAGCTACACCAAGGCTCTGAAACCTTTCCTGTCCAGCTGTATCCCATATCTGTAATAACTCAGACAGAAACAAGTGAGAGCTTTGTTCAAGCAAAGAGGGTGGCTCACACAACGTAAATGCTTGCCCATTCTGTAATGAGACACTACAGTCGGGACAACTTAGAGCTATCCTTGTTTGATAGTTATCAAGAAGAGCTATTAAGGAACCACATGAAAATATTCTAGTGACTTCATCTCGTTCAAGTATTTTACATCACAGACATCCTCCAGACGTCTCCCTAACAACGCAAATAACAGCCTGACACAAGTTACAACCACAAAACTTTGTGTAGCATGATTCACCAACAAGGTAAGCCTGAGAGATTCTGGCAGAAGCTTATTAGTCAATTAGTGTTTTGCCGTTTTCTAAGGTAACATCCTCTCATAGTCATAAACTTCCTATTGAATACAAATACAGAAGAAGTAACTCACTAATAGAGACACTAGTAAGAACCTGTAAAGTGAAAAGTCGATCTTCAAACTGGACTTCCTTAGTCAAGAAGTCAGCTCCAATGGTTGCCTTGTACTGGTTGCTGAACTTTTTATTAACATATCTAAAAGTTATTGTGTTAAACCAAAAACAAAAGCGCAAACTAATATAACTCCAAAATAATCTGTTTTTTTATTTCCATATGTAGAAAGCTATTACAAGATATACTTGTTAGTTCTTCTTACTCAAATCAAACAAAAGTAGGATACTGATTCATCAAAGAGGTTTTCCCCACCCTGCAAAAAACAAACACAAGTTAGAGGAGTCCAAGTGAAACATAACAAGACACCAAATATCATGTAGTAAAAATCAGATGCAAAGCAAACTTGGGATCATAAGAGTTTGGAAGAACATGGTTGATGGAGAAGAAGCAAGCAAACACATAATATTAAACTGAAGACAGAAACTCAAGTAGCCAGAGTTATAGTCTACGGTTTGAGACTATAGGGGTCAAAGTCAAGTAAAGTTTTCAACTTTAGCAAAAGAAAGTAACAGCCTTTGATATATATATGATGAATAACACATATGAAATCACACACTTAACAACACCAGATCAATCAAACAACATTCAATAATGAAACAAACCCGCTATCGCCGAGGATGATGACTTTGAGGAGGGTTCGTCTCCGGGAAGGCATCTTAATCGGAAAAAGATGGAACGGATCTAAAACAGAGAGAGATTCTACGATCTCTGGTGTTTTTTTTTTTACTTTTGTGTTTTCTTCTCTCCTATGATCCTATCTCTGCCCTGAAGAGTTTAAAAAGCTGTTCCTGATCTGTCTTTGTAATTTCTTAGACGGCTATTATTTTTATTTTATCTATACTAAAAGGGAATATCCTAGTTATGTTCCTCGTATTTTAAATAAACTTATGTATTTTTGATTGTAGTCAACAAAAGCTCTCGTAGCTCAGTTGGTTAGAGCACCCGTTTAGTAAGCGGGAGGTCTTGAGTTCAACTCTCAACGAGAGCACATTTATTTAACTTTTTTCTTTTTTTTTTGCCTGTTTCTTTCTTTTGTAACCAGCTATGATTGTTATTATCTGTCTTCCTTCTTGTGTAAACAAATTATTTTACTTGGGTTATTGATTGTTATTTTTCTTTTCTTTCAAATTTAGTTGAAGGTTGCATTATTGCATGGTTGTATTAATACCCAAATATAGACCCTACAAATTCAGAAGAAAAAGTTGAAAGAGCTTTTGTGTTTCTCTTTGTTCAATCTCTCTCTCTCTCTCCCTTACCAAAAATCTTAAGGAGAGAGAGAGCTTCCGGAGAGATTATGGCGGAGGAGGGGCAATCCCCGGAGAATTCACCTCCGTCCCCTACACCTCCACCTCCTTCCTCCTCCGACAACAACAACAACACTCAACAGCAATCTCCTCCCTCCTCCTCCTCCTCTCCTTCATCTTCACCACCAGCTCCTCCTCCGCCGGATAATTCCTCCTCCTCTCCTCCACCTCCTTCTTCAGGCTCACAACCCCCACCATCTCCACAACAAGGAAACAACAACAACAACAACAATGGTAATAACAACAATGAAGGCAACAACAATGGTAATAACAACAATGAAGGCAACAATGGGAACAATAACAACGGCGGAGGAAGCAACATTTATCATTCGCCTCCACCACCACCTTCCAGAAACTCCGACCGTAACTCTCCTCCGCCACCAAGATCTCTAGCTCCACCTAGATCAAGCGGTGGTGGCTCTAACTCATCACGTAGCGATACACCGAACACGAGTGCTATTATAGGAATTGCGGCTGGTGCTGGATTGTTGCTTCTTGTTATGATCTTGTTCTGCGTCTGTTGCTGTCGTAAGAAGAAAAAGAAGCATCAAATGCCCTACTACGCAACCAATGGGTACATCACAGGCAAAGGTAACACATAAACGGTCACTAACCTTAACCCTAAACCAGTTTATGTTTTAGAACCTTTCTTGTGCCCCAAGATACCTGAATTAGTAACCTAACTCCATGTAATCTTGTTACCTTCAAACCACATTTCAAAGCTTTGGAGTTTCATAATCTTTTTGAACAAGCAAATGTTTCTGAATATTTTTTACATATTGTGAAAACTCCATTACTTGTTATCCAAGAAACAAGTGTAAAACAAAGTCTCTGTCTTGTTGATAGGTGATCAGTACCAACAACAGCAACATCATTACAATAACCAAAGCGATCACGTAATGAATCAACAACCTGGATCAAACAGTAACAATAACTGGATGAGTTCACCGCCACCACCACCACCGCAAGTTTCAGGCGGTGTAAACAACGGAAACAGCAGCGAGATTTACTCAGGTCCATATGGTCCGTCTCTACCACCGCCTCACCCTTCAGTGGCTCTAGGTTTCAACCAGAGCACATTCACCTACGAGGAGCTAGCTGCAGCAACTC
The DNA here is from genome assembly GCA_905132885.1 of Moricandia moricandioides. Classification (NCBI taxonomy): domain Eukaryota; kingdom Viridiplantae; phylum Streptophyta; class Magnoliopsida; order Brassicales; family Brassicaceae; genus Moricandia; species Moricandia moricandioides. The sequence continues at coordinate 86,060 of CAJHQQ010001007.1, read as the reverse complement.
AAGGCTTCTCTCAAGCAAGACTGTTAGGGCAAGGTGGGTTCGGGTATGTCCACAAGGGAATACTTCCCAATGGTAAAGAGATCGCTGTGAAGAGTCTTAAAGCAGGAAGTGGACAAGGAGAACGCGAGTTTCAGGCTGAGGTTGACATCATTAGTCGAGTTCATCATCGGTTTCTTGTGTCCCTTGTTGGTTATTGTATTGCACAAGGACAGAGGATGTTGTTGGTTTATGAGTTCTTACCTAATGACACACTTGAGTTTCATCTCCATGGTAAAAGTGGTAATGTTCTTGATTGGCCTACAAGGCTCAGGATTGCTTTGGGATCTGCTAAAGGACTTGCTTACTTACATGAAGATTGTGAGTCAAAACATTCTTCAATCCTAATGAGAGTTAATTCTAGAGATGTGGTCATGATTAAACTTTATTTTCTTGAACTTGTGTAACTAATCAGGTCATCCAAAAATCATTCATAGAGACATTAAAGCTTCAAACATTCTTCTTGATGAATCCTTTGAAGCCAAGGTAGGTTTGCTTTCACAATGCTTTTAGATTCTTTTGATATGTTTTGATAATTGGACTGGCTTAAATCTTCAGGTTGCAGACTTTGGGTTAGCGAAGCTATCTCAGGACAACGCTACACATGTGTCCACTCGTATCATGGGAACTTTCGGGTAATAAAGAACGTGAAACTAGCTGATGAAAGCTGTTCTTGATTTCTAATCAAGAATTAATATTCCTACTCTGAATCAAATGACAGGTACTTGGCTCCAGAGTATGCGGCAAGCGGGAAACTAACAGACAGATCAGATGTTTTCTCCTTTGGAGTGATGCTTCTTGAGCTCATAACTGGACGCAGACCTGTTGATCTCACTGGTGAAATGGAAGACAGCTTGGTCGACTGGGTCAGTACCAATAAATATGTTATAATCTTTGTGGCTTAATCAATGATCTATAAAAACTCTGTTGCTTTCTTACACAGGCAAGACCATTGTGCATAAACGCAGCTCAGGACGGAGACTACAGTGAACTAGTAGATCCACGGCTGGAGAACCGGTACGAGCCTTATGAGATGGCAAGAATGGTGGCTTGTGCGGCTGCAGCCATAAGACACTCAGCTAGACGAAGGCCTAAGATGAGCCAAGTAAGTCTTTATGAAATCATATTCAGTAATGAGTCTTCTTATCCATTTACTGAGTTGGTGAATGATTCTAAACAGATTGTTCGGGCTCTGGAGGGAGATGCATCGCTGGACGATCTAAACGAAGTGAAACCTGGACAGAGCAAACAACTCGGGAGGGGATCGAGCTCGGACTATGACTCGAGCACGTACAGTGCGGATATGAGGAAGTTCAGGAAAGTGGCGTTGGATAGCCATGAGTACGTAGCAAGCAGTGAGTATGGGAACACGAGTGAGTACGGTCTTGACCCGTCTTCCTCAAGCAGCGAGGAGATTCCTAAAGGAGGAGGAGGAGGAGCTAACAACAACAACAAAACAACTCCTAGCCGAGAGCTTTGACTTAGCTGTTAGATTCAAACAAATCAACCTTGCTGTGTTTTTGTGTTTGTTTTGTTTCCTGTAACATTGTTTTAAAAACTTTTGTTTATGTCAGATTCTGACCGATGCTGTCTTTGTGTTTGTGAAGAAAAAAGTGATTAAAACTTTTGAGTTGTGATTTAACTGATTGTTATGCTAAATATCTCTGCTAATCTTTTTTAAAGGCGTTAAGCTTTACGTGATCCTCTTACGTCTACTACAACATCTTATAATCTGATGATCCTTCTAAGCTGAAGAGTGAAGAAGACTAATGAATGGTAAGAAGCATAAGGAGTTTGTAGAATTAACGAAAATGCCACACTAGGAGATCTCAGAAACAGAGGATGACTGTAGGAGAAAGAGATCATGAAACTGTAAAGAAGGATCAAGAACCCGAAATACAGAGCCCAGTTTCTCTTGAACTTTCCAAAGTAGCTATCCGGGTGGCTCCTGATACAAAGCTTGTGAAGCTTCTTCTTCAGTGGTTCGCTTTTTCTCTAAAGTGGAGCTGGATTATGGTGTTTAAGGATTTTAAGAACCTGTTCTTAACTTTTGTAGTTAAAAGTTAATAAACATTTTTTATATTCCGCTAAAAACCCCACCCTAAGAATCCTAGGGCTTGTAGAGCTGTTTCTTTGGGGGACAAAAGGCTGGTTATGCTGGTCAAGTTCGTCGGACCAGAAGAAGTGCGTTTACGTTTTTGTAGAGAGAGTGGCTAACATGTGGTGTGGTTCGTGTCTCTAGACATATGTATTCTCATTATCCAACATCCACTTCATCACAACGGTCCTGTTATCATTTTGTTTGATCAATAAATGGAATTTGGTTTTTTTTTTTACTATAGAAGATACATCAAGTCTTTGAGTAAAGATTTAGACTGGCTCTAGTTAGTATGGACAAATGCTGGTGGTTCTGTTCTCTTCATCTGTCTTAAATCCAGACTTGATTTTGGTTCTGACGAGGAAGAACAAATTGCGATCAAGAAGAGGTTGCATAGTAACAGACTATAGGCAAATCAATACAATACTTAATATTAACAATGCAAAGAGTATACCAAAGCTTATAGAAAAAAATAGAGGCATCAATTTGATCACTCGAGCTACAAAAACAATGGACTATATATATAAGGCAAATCGAAAGCGGTTTCTTGAAACGCAGACGTAAGTAAAACCCAGAGTGTTTGTCACACACAAGTGCACAGAAACGATAAACAAAAAAAAGAAAGCAAATGTAACAAACAAATAGAGAAGCAAATAGAAAAAAGGAAAAAAAAAAGAAACTTTGATCCCCATTCATAATACCCACAGCTTTTAGCCCTTTTCCTTTGAGAGCTTAGAAGCATTTTCTGTGAACAATCCCTGGACCTGCCTCATCATACTCAGCCTTTGAGATCCACATCTATTCAAGAACAACCACATATAAATAATCAGCCCCTTAAGTTAAATTTTAAAAAGAGGAAAATCGAAAAATCATGTCAATGTTTTTACCTGCTGGAATGTGCTGAGGGAAGCAAGAATGGAACCACCGATCCAGACACTGTACTTCCTCTCCGGAGGTGCAACCACCTTAATCTTCATGCTGCTTGGTGCAAGTGCTGTGATCTCTTTGCTCATACGGTCTGCAATACCTGAGAACATAGTTGTTCCACCACTGAGCACAATGTTACCGTACAAGTCCTTCCTGATATCCACGTCACACTTCATGATCGAGTTGTATGTTGTCTCGTGGATTCCAGCAGCTTCCATTCCCACGAACGATGGCTGGAACAGAACCTCTGGGCACCTGAATCTCTCCGCACCGATGGTGATCACTTGTCCGTCGGGTAACTCGTAGCTCTTCTCGATAGAGGAGCTGGTTTTGGAAGTCTCCATCTCCTGCTCGTAGTCGACAGCAACAAAGGAAAGCTTCTCTTTGATGTCTCTTACAATTTCCCGCTCTGCAGTTGTGGTGAACATGTAACCTCTCTCGGTAAGGATCTTCATGAGGTAATCAGTGAGGTCACGACCAGCAAGGTCAAGACGGAGGATGGCATGTGGAAGAGAGAAACCCTCGTAGATTGGCACTGTGTGGGACACACCATCACCAGAATCCAGCACAATACCTGTTCAAGGGAGAGAGAAAATTAGTGCTCTGATTCAAAATAATCAATGAGTAGACAAAGAGAGGCTTAAGATGTACTAACCGGTCGTACGACCACTAGCGTAGAGGGAGAGAACAGCTTGAATAGCGACATACATAGCTGGAGAGTTGAAGGTTTCGAACATGATCTGGGTCATCTTCTCTCTGTTGGCCTTTGGGTTAAGAGGAGCCTCGGTAAGAAGAACCGGGTGCTCTTCAGGAGCAATACGGAGCTCATTGTAGAAAGTGTGATGCCAGATCTTCTCCATGTCATCCCAGTTGCTGACAACACCATGCTCAATAGGGTACTTCAAGGTGAGAATACCTCTCTTGGACTGTGCTTCGTCACCAACGTAAGCATCCTTCTGGTTCATCCCAACCATGACACCATGATGTCTTGGCCTACCAACAACACTAGGGAAAACAGCCCTGGGAGCATCATCACCGGCAAAACCAGCCTGTATGATGAAACCATCAAACTTTAGCTTCTAAAAGCAAAAGAGAACATCCACAGATCTCAAAAGAGGACAGAGAGACAAGTACTAACCTTGACCATTCCGGTACCATTGTCACAGACGATTGGTTGAATATCATCAGCCTCAGCCATTTTTTATAAGCTAGCACAAAACATAAAGAGACACGATCAAATCAAAATCAAAATCAAATCATCTTAGATGAATAATAGCTTCTTTCTACTGAAGTATGACACTAAAAATCCCAGAATCGACTAGAGGATCTTGCAACTTCAACTAATCCATGAGAGCTTAATAGATTGCTCAAGCTTCATCTAACCTTAACAGTTCAGATCTTTATTGACATCTACAAATCATTTCCAGGTATTATCCAAATAAAACTTAACCAACAAGAGTGAATCTAAATATGGATCTATCCACTATTGAGATCTAGATCAATGATCAAAGACTAATCGAACTGAACTTGAATCTCCGAGTTAGTAGTTCATAGATCCAAATCTAATCAATTCCAGATCTCTAACAGCATCTAGAATCCAACATAGAAAGTTTTCTTTACCTTGAAAACCTGAAGAAGATGAGATCGAAGAAGAAATAAAGACGATCCTGACCTCTTCTCTCTCTTCTCGCCGGAGATAGTCAACGGCCGATGAAAATGTGAGGACAACGGGACGATTCAAACAAGGAGAAATGTGTTTAATTTATATAGGCGGCTTCTCTTTCTCTCCGGCCTTTCAAACAAAAAAAAATAATAATAAATAAATAATAATCGACAGAGATGAATCATTTCGACCACAGGAAAAGATAACGTGACCTGGCTGTCAGACAGCCTTTCTCTTTTAAAAATCATTTAATGATCTCAGCCGTTGGATTAATTAAGACTAATTTGTTTTTGCTGAGATGGCTTGTCTGTGATTAAGCCGTAAAATGATGACAGCTCCATTCATCAGCTTGTGATATAACTTAACCGAGTCAATACAGACAACGATGGCCGTGGTTGGCTTGTTCAATTTAGATTTTCATAAAATTCAACGTTGTTAATTCATTTTATATTTGGATTAGAAGCGTGTTAAATCATTTTAAAGTAGGAATAAGTAAGATCGTCGACCAATATAAAAGGAATAAGTAAAGATCAGACCGTGAAAGAAAGTGATTTTCATGATGTGTTATGAATATATATATAGAGACTAAAATATTAATATTCCATCGTATTTCGTGATTAATGTATTATATAGTGGCTACTAAGTCGTCAAAAACAATTGTGAATTTAATTATATCTGCTTGCTGATACAATAATAGTTATGAATTAATAGTTAAGAAGAAAAATAATTAAAATAAATTTTATTAAAAAATATAAACATTTATTTATATCTCATTAATTAACTAATTTAAACTTATGGTTTAAAGTTATGAAATGACATTTTAGAAAAGTTCAAAATAAAAAAATCTATTTTGATTATCTTTTTAAATTTATTTTTGTGACAAAAAATTTAAAATATACATTCGAGAGATTTACCCTAACTTAATATTTGGTATATAAGTATATGTTGAAGTGAGACACAGTGGCGGCCCTGAGGGGAAGCGGAAGAAGATGGTGCTTCCGGCCTTCAATAGGTTATTAACAATATCAACCATATTTTGTCGTAAGTTTTCATCATTTCTAGTGATATTGATATTGGATGAGACTGACAAGGTTGAAGGTTCAATACCTCTAAAATTATTTTGTAATTAATTTATCTTTTAAGAGGTCATTTTTAAAAATTTGGCTTCTAGCCAAGTAATTATGAGGGCCGACTCTGTTGAGACACCACCTTTACATCGAGTCTAGCCATTTTCTTGTGCCATGTGCTTCTAACTCAAAACTCCCTTACATGATACATAACGTGCATGGGCTTTAAGCAGGGGTCTCAAATTAGTTATGGACCATGTTCAAAAAATTAGTGGTATATATAACGATGTATTAGAATTGTTTTAAAAGTTTATAGTTCTATTTTATATATTTGACGTTTTTTTTTGAAATAATAACCTGTAAATGTAGTAGCTTATCTAAAAACTAAAAAAATTAGACTATAATTTTATATTTTTTTTTGTCTATTTTTTTTTTTTTTTTGTGGTTAACCAGGAGGTGTCTGGGCCTAATCCCCACAGGCCCGGAGCCAGCCTTTGTTGATACCATTTCTAGCGTAAAACACTCCTCCCACGGTGGATCGAACCCAAGAGCACAACAGCACCAACGCCTCCGCTTAAACCAACTGGAATGCCACATACGTGGTGGTTTTTTTTTTTTTTTTTTTTTTTTTTTTTAAGATTTGGATTTTGTTCGACTGCTCCACTTTCTCATGATATTAGACGGCGGCCCTGGTTTCAGTCGTTATTAGCTTTCATATCCTGAAATAGATTTAAGCACATGCAATTCAAACTATTTTAGTTATGGATTTGATTTAGAGAAAGTGGTGACCATCTAGTTAGGTTACAAAAGGTGTAAATGAGTGTATTGGACACATCTAGGTAGATTACACATGAACGTATAATCGTGGGCATAGCAAGTTAAAATGTTAGCAATAACGCTATAATTCTCATGTCAATCCCACAATATAAGGACAATTATGAATGATTCATACTCTTTTTAACTCTTTTTTGTGTTGTAATAAAGTGGTGATAATTAAAAAGTCAACTTTTTGTGATCCACGTGAATCGCACGTGCGGAGTATCGAATTGGAAAAAAGAATGTGGGAAGGTTAAGCTGGCACCTACGAAAACGTTGTGTCCATCATTACTATTATGAAACTACTTCTGATTTTCATCGCTACTATTATGATTACATTTGATTCTCACTGTTTTATTATTATATGAGGCAGGCCATGTTCATCTTTTATAGTATTATAAAGTTCAATATATATGGCAGGCCACGTTCATGTCTTTTTGTTAGAGAAAAGTCAATTAAGGTTAGTTTTCCTGGATTTAGAATGTAATTAATGCGTTGCTTGATCCTAGAGATCTAGCTTTTTATCCCTCTCAACTTTACTAGTTGTGGCACACCACAATCCACCCATAAAGCTTTTTTGCTTTTCTTTTGAAATATGGATTTATTATTTCTAAATTTATATTGTTTAATCCCTACATATTATTAAGACTGGACAAAATATTGTAAATTTTAACCCAATTTGTTATTTGTTTCGATTTAAACAAAAAATTATAGATATCCATAATATATAAAGTAAAAGAAATACTAACATACAATATTTAGACCTATGTTTTAAGACCCATTTGAATATCTGGAGAGAATGTCTATCCGTGGGCTGCACCTTCCTTTGAGGATTAGCCTGGACTTCTCTATGGACTTGGGATACTCCCAAATTAATCAAAAAAAAACATACAATATCTAGAAAAAATAAAACAAATCACGAATTTCCCATCCGATCCATTATATATATATAATTAAACAAAGTTAACGTTTCAGACTTTCATGTCACTTTTCAAATTAATGAAATTAAATTTATAATATTAGTTACATAAAATCATTAAACTGGAAGATTTTGTCATGTATAACATATATTTCGTATATCTAGATATACATTAGTATTGCTAATCATGTGGTGGTTTAGGTAACTATCAATCATTTTCCCTATATTGTTTCCATTGATAGTAGATTTTATATTCAGATTGTTACACAGTAGCATGAATTTGTATGTATGTTAAAAGTAAGTTTTTGAAAGAAAATGATACAAGCATGGAGCATCCATCGGTCTAGTAATGTAATATGAAATTCGTTTCCTAATTATTCGTTTTAAAACATCTCTTTGCACACATACAATCATCAATTCATGTAATGAAAATTAACATTAAAATATAAATAGTTGAACAAGAAATTAAGGTGTATAAAAACACGAAATGACGCCACGATTAAATATAAACCGATTATTTTCTCTGTGTTTGAGGTCTGATGTACTTTTACAAAGTGAAATGACATCGTCCAATTATTCAAGTTGGTGAATTATTATTTGATGAAGAAAAACTACAGTGATTTTTTTTTTGCTTAAATTTGAAAATATAGTGAATTATTAAAGGGATCAAAACTTGACCATAATAGGACCAAGAACCTAACAATTATTTGTTTCTGGTGAGAACTAACCATTTGAATATCATGTACACACTACACCGGCAGGTTATGGTGGTTATGAACTTATAATTATGTGGAATTAATTAAGAAATTATAAAACCAAATTATTATTTTTTGTCGACAACAAATGATGATTAATAGTTTAATACTGGTTAGTGGGCTTTATTAATAGGCTCAAAACGACTTGACAACTAATGGTCTAGATGCTCACGAGTCAAAGACTACTGAAAATCTGTTGGCCCGAAGATATGATCTTCAAGAGTTTCAGATTAATCTTCATGAAGAAGGCAGGCTTATATGTTTGTGATATTCCTTTTTCAGTTCTAGATGTCAATGCCTCTATTTAGTTGGGTTTTGTAAACCATGGGCCTTTGGAGCATGGTCTGAAGCAGCATCTTTAGTTCTTCTTCCAGTGTTCAGCTGTCTCTCTAGAACATTCCAAGGTTGTCTTTAGGGACAAGTACGAATTATAAACCACAAAACATTTGGAAGAAGAGATCTTAATATTTGACAACACTAACAAATAACAATTGTTGTATGTTCTATGTATAGTAGAAGGTAAAGGTTTCATATATGCTTTCTGATATATAATGGAAAACAGTTTTCAGTTGATTTTTTTTCTGAATTATGTTTGGTGGAATATGCTGGGAAAGTAGAAAAGACATGTAGTGTTTTCTTTTATTTTCAAATTAGTCTACATCTTACATGGATTTTCTACTGAAAATGGGCCCTTCATACATCAACTGCAATGGTAGTGCCATGTGGCAGTAAATTTGGCAAATCCCCAATAGTTGCTCACAGGGACTCATGAGATTTAGCTGGAGCAGCCATGAACTTTCCCTAATCTTTGAGATAACATTCAGAGATACACCTCTCTGTCCCTTCTTAGATATTAGTATATCTCACGCCAAAATGTCTGATGCAAACAAAGTTATGCAGTGACACAAGATCCAAGCGGTACTTATATTCAAAACATGGTCATGTGTATTTTAGAACACTAGATCCAACTGATGCATTCACTAGTTTAGGACAGTAGATAAAAGTGATGCTTTAACTAGTGGTGGTTTTTTTTTATTAATGTATTTTGATGTTGAAAAGCAGGGGAGATATATACGTTGGCACCACTCCACTCTGAATATTACATAAGGACTATAAGCCTATCAGAAAATTATTTTTCTTCTTCTTTTGTTTGTTCCACTAGGTTCCTTCGTGCCTTATAATATCACCTTAGATTTGAAGTGGATCCATGTTTCCTGTAAATCACATTCTTATGTCGTTGACCAATGTTTATGAATACCATGGATCGATAGAGCGTGTGTTAACATAGGTACATATCACTTTATTGATAGATTGGAGCTTTTCATTATGGTCTCATACTATGTGCCTCTTGTTTCATATATTACAAGACTATAAGTTATCCTCACAGGTTAAACAGAAAAAAAAAAAATCTAATGAACTTATGATGCCATGGAAAGCTTAAGACATTTTCTTTTTGTCAACAAGACATATTCTCTGTAGATTTTGAGCTTCAGGGCAAAACAAAATCTTGTTGAAGAACTAAAATCTAGAAATCTAGTTGTATATTGGCACATACTCTAGCTGCTTTCTCTAAAGGTGTTGACTCTTGCTTCAGGTTCTAGAGGAACAACTCTGACATCTATGACTATGCTCTCCCTTGGTGTTGCTGCAACCTGATCAGCTTCATCGCAGTCTCCTAAGATCTTTTGACATGTCTCAACCAGACAGTGTCTACATTTCGGACAAGTCACATGTTGTGTAAGCCACTTGTCGATACAACGAACGTGGAACCCATGGTTACACTTTGGAAGCAGCCGTATCTGTTCTCCAACTACAAAATCAGTTAAACAAATGACACAATCCTCGCCGACCCCTAGCAAGTTCATCTCAGGTGAGTAAGTTACTAGAGGGAACATCTTGAGAGCTTTCTTCTTGATGCCTTTGTTTACTGCCGAGCCTCGTGGAGTTGACGGGCTTGAGATGGAATCAGAGATCATCAAACTAGAGGAACGTCTAAATGCACAACGGATTATGTAATGCAACCCTAGTGAGCAGATGATACCGCAGACAAGGATAGAGAGAAGCAGGAGAATGTTGCCGCTCAAGTTGTTCTTGTCAGGTACTTGAGCTTGTTGTTGTTGTATGTTGTGATGAAAAGGAAGTTGCTGAAGCAATTTTCTGTTGATGAAATGTTCTTGGAAGACTTGAGATGAAGAAGGTGAGTGATCTGAAGACATCTTTACTCTTTTTTTCCTTTTGCTTTGGTTTCTCTTTTGCTGTTTTGCTATGTTTTATTCCCTGGAATGATTGAAATTGTTGTTTATATATAGCTTTAATGATACTTAGTTAGTGGAGGACTAAAGGAATTATATATTTTAGAGATAATTAATTGTTGGTTGTGTAAAGTTCCTTCTCTATCTCTTGAAATGAGATGAGGACTTTGGGACCCAGGAGGAGCTTATCCAATTTCATGAGTCCCCATGTGTACAGACTGTGCCTCCATCCATATATTTTCCAATTACAAAATGCTTTTTTAGGGACAATCATTTAGTTTTAGAAATACAATAATTGATATCTATTATTAATCAAGAGAAGTTGGTGTATCTCTATTATGATGGTGTGGAAAGTTGTAAAGAAGTGTTGTGTTTTTTGCTTTTATAAATTCTCTGTACGTATTATTGTGCTTCACTTTCCATGTGTTATGTCGCTTCATAATTCTCTCTCTATATTTAAAATATCAAAATACAAAATAGTTTTAAAATAGTAAAAGTTTATTTTTTTTTCTGGAGTGAATTTCTTAATTTGGAGATGCTTGCAACTAAAGTCAGTGAGATTACTATACTATGTGTACAAATAGAATTACGATTGTTTATAGTGGACAATAAAAAGATAGACCTAACCTAACTAGTTGATTGTTTACACAATTGTTCTTTTCATTTCATATCTCTTTACCCTTTACAGGTAATATATGCAAAATCGTTTTTGATAGTGTAATGATTTTTCAAAGATCTAATCGATAAACTTGTTTGCATGTAGTAGAAACTTTTGCAGAATTATTTAGTTATATTAATATTTATTCGTTTTCCAAAAAGCCAATGGAACAAAACAGATGTAACCTGCTCTATAGCCCCTTTTAGATTCTACTCCACAAACTCGATTTTGGTTTTGTCTTTTGCGTCGTCACAATCTTCCCTAACCTTTAATCTATTGTGCCATGTTTAGTTGCTTTTAACGAATGTTTTCGTTTCATCGTTTTTATGTAATTATATAAACTCAAACACAAATCTCTCTCGTACAACAAGGAGTTGGTCTATTTACCTAAAACTTTTGGATTTCTTAGTTGACATTTAAGGGTATACTAGAATTTGATCAGCGCCCCCGTGCGGATGTTTGATTTAAATTGTGTTAACGTAAAATTATAAACTGGTAGTTTTATAAAAAATTATCATGTATATTTTTTATGTTTTGTAATTTACATATAGAGTAAAATATATTATATTATAATATAGATGTTTGATAATATTTTTTTCATTTGTATATAATATTATATTAAAAATTTATAACTTGATGCAGTTTGATGTAATTGTACTATTCATATATTAATATGTTGGTTTTTGTTAATTTATTTTAAAATGAAATAATATACTAAAAAATTTTAGTGGTCAATATATGAATATTGATTTGATTAAATAAATTTTGAAATTATAATTATTTAATTTAAATTTATTTCAAATGCAGTGGTAGAATTTGTAAATAAAAAGAAATACAATAATGAAGTATTTCATTTATTATAAATACAAATGCTAAATTTGTAAATAAAAAAAAATATTTTTTATACTGTTATCCATGTTTTGAGACAACTCTTATTTATAGTGTTATTAATATTCTCAAACAATAACAAAAGGTATTTCAGTTAATTTAAATTTCGTTGGGAAGAATCTTTTCTTCTAATAAAATAACTTAAAATGATTTAGGCTCATCCTACGATCTATGAACTTTCAGATCCAAAATATCTAGATATTAGAAAGCACAATTTTCCAACCCATCATCGGTCTTGTTGATTTATCGAACTTGAATTCGATTTTTACCATCCATAGCATGATTTTAATTACAGGAAAATGGATATTTGGTCCAATAATTCATTTGTGGTATTAAGAAGCTGGGAGCTTCATCAACTTCGATTGATAATCATATGCAAAGTCGGTTATGTGATTCATTTCGATCTCCAGTATCTAAGTGGTTAACAAGTATAAATTATTCAATCTTTAAATTGATTAAAATATATGCAGTGATCATTTAATCTCTAATATTTAACTAATCAAAATTTATAAATCTCAAGACTGGCAAGATCATATGCAAATAAATATTCCTCTTAATCAGCATAGTAATCTTAGAGTGAATATTCATATTCTCTAACTAAAAAAGGGCTTTAGTGTGTACATATGATATGTTCTAGACAGAGACTTGGAGATACATACAACTGAATATGAATACTCACTTTAAGAATTGTTAGACAACATATCAAAGTACTAGGTCAGTTCTTCATATGTTGCTAACAAGTGCAAACTAGTACAACCGTTCATGATACATATTTGGTGTAGCGGAGGCATTTGTGATAGCATGCTCAGTAGTTATCCTCGAACCAGCATTCTTAAGAGATGATGGAGTCCAAAATCTATTGTCACCCCAAATATTTTTATTTTTCCTAACTTTGGCCATTTTCATATGATCTATCTTGAATTTGTAGAAGCTCATGAGAGATGATCGCATGATCTCCATGACCAGTATTATGGTAGCAGATGATAGATGTACCATCATTGAGGAGAAAGATGTTGCCTCATGCAAACACTTGATCATCTTCAATACTCCAACCAAACATAACATCATTGAGGCACAATGAGAATATTGTAGTAACTCTTTGGTCCCTCTGAAATGGGGAAATGGAGTTGCATTGGCATATATACTCCTCTAGTATAAGCATTGTCATTAAGACAAACTGTGTAACTAAGAGGAGATCTAACATTTGTTTGTGATCCATTCGGAAAGATGTGGAACTACAAACAAACGGAAAACACATTAAAAACAATTCATATCAAATCCATACTCACTACAAGAAAACATCGTTATTCTGAGGGACATACCGAGGGAAACTGAATTCCTCGGAATTTTCTGATGAAAAACCGAGGAAATACCGAGGAAAGCAAGAAATGTGGTTTCTTCGGAATTTCCTCGGAATTTTCCGAGGAAATTCCGAGGAAGACCCAGTTCCTCGGAATATTCCGAGGAAATTCCGAGGAACAGGGGTTTGGGTTCTGAAAAACCCATATTCCTCGGAATTTCCTCGGAATTTTCCGAGGAAATTCCGTGGAAGGTAACAATTTTCAGGGTTTCCTCAGAATTTCCTCAGAAAATTCCGAGGAAATTCCGAGGAACAAGAGGTTTTTAACCGAAAACAACGTTTTGCGGATTGATTAACACGTATATAACCTTCACTAAAAGTCTTAACCAGATTATGAATTTAAAATTTGGTGTTTTAGACGATAACAAACAATTTTACGATTGCATGAATGAAAACCACACAACATAAGAGAAACACTTATACACTTTAATAAATGTTAAAGGGAATACTTACAATTATTTTTGAAATTTTATTATTTTATGGTTTATGATCATCTATACAAAGAATCCTCAATGATATGCATTACATTTGTATAAAAAATGAAATACGGCCAAAAAAATCGAGGTTTTGAAACCCCAAACCCCTGTTCCTCGGAATTTCCTCGGAAAAGTCTGAGGAAATTCCGAGGAACAAGGGTTTTTCAGACCCCAATCCCTTGTTCCTCGGAATTTCCTCGGAATTTTCCGAGGAAATTCCGAGGAAGGTAACAATTTTCAGGGTTTCCTCAGAATTTCCTCAGAAATTTCCGAGGAAATTCCGAGGAACAAGAGGTTTTCAACCGAAAACAACGTTTTGCGGATTGATTAACACTTATATAACCTTCATTAAGTGTCTTAACCAGATTATGAATTTAAAATTTGGTGTTTTAGACGATAACAAACAATTTTACGATTACATGAATGAAAACCACACAACATAAGAGAAACACTTATACACTTTAATAAATGTTAAAGGGAATACTTACAATTATTTTTGAAATTTTGTTATTTCATGGTTTATGATCATCTATACAAAGAATCCTCAATGGTATGCATTACATTTGTATAAAAAATGAAATACGGCCAAAAAAATCGAGGTTTTGAAACCCCAAACCCCTGTTCCTCGTTTTCCGAGGAAATTCCGAGGAACTGGGAATTTTTAGACCCCAAACCCCAGTTCCTCGGAATTTCCTCGGAATTTTCCGAGGAAATTCCGAGGAAGTTAATGTCCGTCGGAATTTACTTACCCGGGAAAACCAATCCGCGTGAAAATTTTCGCGAACCCTAAGTTAATTATTCCGACGGAATTCCGACGACCCCGTGTCCGTCGGAATTCTTAAATACAAAACACAACCCTTCTTCTTCTTCTTCTCCGCCGCATCTCTCATTTCTCTCATCTCTCTCATTTCTCTCCGATCTCTCTCAACTCTCGCCGGCGATTCGGACTACCTAACCCCACATCTCTACTCCACCTATAAAATCATGTAAGAATCTATGTAAACCTTGTTTTTTTCAAATTTTTAGGGTTTGTGAGATTAGATTTTTGGATTATAGGTTGTTTGATGGATAGTTTAGGATTGAATGGATAGTTTAAGTTAGGATTATTGTTTTGATTGTTGTTTTAGTTTTTTTGGAATTATTTTTGTATTTTTAAAACGTTTTTTGATTTTTAAAAACGTTTTTCTATTTTTAAAAACGTTTTTCAATTTTTAAAAACGTTTTTCAAGTTTCCAGTAATAAAATCATGTAAGAATCTATGTAAACCTTGTTTTTTTCAAATTTTTAGGGTTTGTGAGATTAGATTTTTGGATTATAGGTTGTTTGATGGATAGTTTAGGATTGAATAGATAGTTTAGGATTGAATGGATAGTTTAAGTTAGGTTGTTGTTTTGATTGTTGTTTTAGTTTTTTTGGAATTATTTTTGTATTTTTAAAACGTTTTTTGATTTTTAAAAACGTTTTTCTATTTTTAAAAACGTTTTTCAATTTTTAAAACGTTTTTCAAGTTTCCAGTAATAAATTATGTATAATAAAACATTTTTTTAAAATTTTAAAAATATTTATAAAGCTTTTTCTATATTTATAAACGATTTATAATTTTTCATACATATATATATAAATCATGTATAATAACAATTTTTAAATCTTTTAATAATTTATATATATATGTATAAATCATGTATAATTACAATTTGAATTTGAGTTTTATATAATATGTTTTTTAATTTTAATTTAAATTTTATATTTTTGAATTTAAATTTCAAAAATTTAATTTTTTTTTGGGAGCCCAAACACAAAAACAGAAGGCTTGAGAGCATAAAGCGAAGCGCTGCTTATAGCTTTCTCCTCTGATCCTGTGATAAATAACCAAGGTTACACCAGAAAGAGCGGGTTACAAACAAGTGGAATCACGAGAGAAATGTTTAGCCAACCTCGATCATAGTTTCATCGATCAAAACATTGGAAGGAGATAAGTAATATGAGTCAAGCAAGAGTGCTTTTAAGAGATTTCAAGAATACTGTTTTCCACATCAAAATTAATAAGTTTTAATTAAGCGTACATGATACATATATGCAAAATATTTTAGGTTTGTTCTTTCTTGTATGTTTTTTTTATATATAACTAGAAAATTTTTTGGATCAAATATGTAGTTGGGATGTATAAATCATCTCTTCCAAGTTGATCAAAATTAGGAGTGCAAAGTTCAACCCTCAAGCAAATGTATTTTGTGTCTACATGATTTTTTAATGTGTCCCTCTTCATTCTCATGCAACATTTTCTCCCCATGAACTCTTGAATAACAAGTCCTTTCTTCACTAATCCAATAACCAAAATTTGAAACCGCATGTCAGAGTTAAAAAGTAAAAAACACTCAGCGTAACCAAACAAAATATGATACAACGTCGTTTCAGCGAATTTGGGAATCTTAAAGCCCTAATGTAAAACTCCAAATCTGATCTTTTTTTCTTCTTCTCTGTATTCATATTCACTCTCTCGTGGTAGGAAGAAGACGACGGAGATCTCGAGATGCCTCTGTACGACTGTATGCTTCTGTTCAAGCCAATAATAAGAAAGGAAGGTCTGATCGATCTCGTTGCTCGCATCGGGAAACACGTTTACAGCAGAAATGGCGTCCTCACGGAGGTCAAATCTTTCGGCAAGGTCGAATTGGGTTACGGTATTAGGAAGCTCGACGGTAGACACTATCAGGTAGATTCTTTCAATTGCCTTGTTCAATCGGTCTTTACTTGAGTCCGTACACTTTGTTTGTTTGATTAGGGTTTCACATTCCGATTCAGTGGTAGCTTTTAGGGTTTTAGGTTGTTGGGTCTTTTATTATAAAAAGATTTGCTTTTTTCATCTTTGTGATCGATTCTTATTGTTAAAGAACTAAGCTTTGAGCTGAATTGTGAATATCTTATTCACGTTAGCCACAAAGATTTGTTGATTTGTCTACTTGAGCTCACGCTGGTCACAAAGCTCCTTGATTCACTTACTTGAGATTATACTTTGTCGAGATGATTTTAAGATAATCCGGATGAGGGTAACAGAACATCTAAGGATTCTAGATTCTGCGTCATTGTTCAAAGAGTTTGGTTGTGTTTTTGGATCTTCAGTCTTAAGTTTTACTAATGCATCACCTGCTGCAAGATAATCTGGTTCAAAGGCACAAGCGTTGGACATTTGGAATTGTTGGCGATATTTGTGTTACTTAGCAATATAGGCACAAGCTATAGACAGCAGTCTCCTATGTCTCTAGTCTTTAGTAGAGTATACGCACAACCACTGGTTCACTTAGTACCGTTTTCTGCTTTGGAGCTCTGAATGTTTGTATATAACTATATGGTTGAATAATGATGGCAACTCCAAACATGAACAATTGAATCTAGAATCTTGTTCACAAAGATTCTTGAGCTTATACTTTGTCTACGTGATTTAAAAGCATTTGTAATTGTTGGAGATAGTTTAGCATCTATTATAGAATATCAGCACAAGCTTTAGACATCAATCTCCCATGTTTCTTTAGTAGAGTGTACAGTGAAAGCTGAACACGCATCTTTCTTAGCTTAATATGCAGCACCATGGGCTTGCTTAGTACCATTTTGTGCCTTGGATATATAACAATATAATTAATATATTGGGTGAATGGAACAGGGACAATTGATGCAGATAACAATGATGGCAACACCAAACATGAACAAGGAGCTTCACTACCTCAACAAGGAAGACAAACTCCTGCGATGGCTCCTAGTTAAACACCGTGACATCAAGATTGGATCATCTGAAATGGAAGATCGTCAGGACGAGTCTAGCAGAGTTACTACTAATAGGAGCTTATATGATGAATCCTCAACGGACGAAGAAGATGATAATATCTTAGGCTTAAGGCGATGAGGAGAAGAAATCATGTACTCTGAAATGTTTATTCGGACCAGAGTGTCCATCTTCGTCTTATGCTTATTGACACGTCATCTTTGCATGGGCAGAGATGTGTCTCTGTTTTTAGAACTTGATTTTTCATTTTTAATTTTGATTTTCATTATTAAAAATAGAGGTGGTCGTTGGTGATAAACTTGACAAAACACTTGTTGTTGTTCTATTTTTTGCCCTTGGTCGCTCCATTTTCCTCGTCCATCGGTTTTCATCAATTAGGGTTTTTGATCTTTCCTCTCATTGTTGTTTCTCTCCTTGTCCTATCTCATGTTGGCGATTTTTTCAGACCAGAACAAAAGCTTCATCCCCTCTTAGGTAGATTCGAGGCTCTAAATCATATAACTCCATTTTTGTTTACCATTTTTTGGGCGATACAAATCTTTTTCATGGTATGATTTGTATGCATGGACGTGACTGGGACATATAGCTCTCTCTCTCTCTCTCTCTCTCAATTTGCTCATGTGGATGTTTCTTAGAATGATTCATGGTAATTCCTTATGCCTATCTTGGATGTGACTATATGATACAACGTGGGAACAAATATATTGAATTTGTTTCATGAAAATCATGTCACGATCTAAAGTTGATTAGCATGTGGATGATATCGTGTTGTCTTTGAATATTCATATCATTGCAAACTGTTGCACTCGGAAAGAATTCAAGGAGTTCTCTAAAGATTATTTATGTTTTTGGGTTGTCTGTGTTATGTTGTAAGCTTTGCAGGTGGAAACTTTTTGAAGGTGTAGGGAAAGTATGGATGGTTCAGAGGATGCTTCTGTACTTGAAGAGCCTCCTGACCCTGAGGTGCTCGAAGTTGATCCAACTTTTCGATATATACGGGTATGAAAAACATCCCTGGAATCATATGTTTTTACCTTTCAAATGGTTGTATACTATAAAACCAAACATAGATGGATTAACTAAGATCCACTTCCCTTTGTCTTGCTTTGCTTTGGTTATAGTTTGTAGTAATTTAGCTTTATGTTGTTATCAACATTTCAGTATAAAGAGGTTATCGGAAAAGGAGCATTCAAAACAGTGTATCCTTTTTCTCAGTTACATTTTGAGATGAGAGTGTTCTTTGTAGTCAGAAGCTCCCTTGAGATACACTCATATCATTTTTTGTCTTATGTTCTTGCATCTTTTCTCTGTTTGTAACCTTAACTCGTAAGAAACCAGTTACAAGGCATTCGATGAAGTAGATGGGATTGAAGTTGCGTGGAACCAAGTACGTATAGATGATGTTCTGCAGTCTCCAAACTCCCTGGAGAGGCTGTACTCTGAAGTGCGTCTTTTGAAATCATTGAAGCACTGTAATATCATTAGGTTCTATAACTCATGGATCGATGATAAGAACAAGACAGTTAACATCATAACTGAGCTTTTCACTTCAGGGAGTCTCAGACAGTATGTATCTATCACCTAACACTTGTCTTCTCTTTATTTTTGTCTGTCATTGTGGAGTTTAAGTGCATCTCTTTTGGTTGTAGTTACCGCAAGAAACATAGAAAGGTGAATATGAAGGCTGTCAAGTGTTGGGCGAGACAGATTCTAATGGGTTTGAGATATCTTCATACTCAAGAGCCACCCATTATACATAGGGATCTTAAGTGTGATAACATCTTTATCAATGGAAACCATGGAGAAGTGAAGATAGGTGATCTTGGTCTAGCCACTGTCATGGAGCAAGCTAATGCCAAAAGTGTAATTGGTATAGTTTCTATTTCAAGTTTGCTAAACATTTTCTCACCTATTCAAATGTCTGCTTTAACCAAAAAGTGTTACTATGTTACCAAACAGGAACCCCAGAGTTCATGGCACCTGAGCTTTACGATGAGAACTACAACGAGCTGGCTGATATCTATTCATTTGGGATGTGTATGTTGGAGATGGTGACATTTGAATACCCTTACTGTGAATGCAAAAACTCTGCTCAGATATACAAGAAGGTCTCATCGGTGAGTTTACTACAAAGGTCATTAGTTTGTTGACAAGATCTTAACCTAATCTTGTTCTTGGTGGTTTCAAGGGAATAAAACCTGCATCACTCTCTAGGGTTCAAGACCCTGAAGTAAAGCAGTTCATTGAGACATGCTTACTTCCTGCATCAGAGAGGTTATCAGCAAAAGAGCTTCTCTTGGACCATTTCCTTCAAGTGAATGGTTTAACGATGAACAACCCTTTGCCTCTTCCTGACATTGTAATGCCTAAAGAAGGTACGTTTGGAGAGCGTTGCCTTATGTCTGAAGGCCCTCCTACAACACGTCGTAGTAGATCCATGTCTATAGATCTTGATGAAGACAACAACCTGCCGATTGTTACCTTTAGCGACAACTCAGGATGTAGGTGTATCGAAGTTAGATGTGCAAAGAGAGGGAACTTCTTTGTACTCAAGGGTGAAGAAAACGATGAACATTCTGTCTCCTTGATTCTACGAATAGTAGATGAGAATGGTGAGCGTTTTGATTCAACTACATCTGTTAGTTTCATACATTCTGATACGGTTTGTTGTTGCAGGAAGAGTGAGGAACATTCATTTCTTGTTCTATCAAGAAGGTGATACTGCTTCTAAGGTGTCGAGTGAGATGGTTGAGTAGCTTGAGTTAACTGACCAGAACGTCACGTTTATAGCGGAACTGATTGATATATTGCTTGTCAACATGATACCCACGTGGAAAACTGATGTTACGGTCGATCATCTTATCCACTCGCAGCTGAATCAGAGCTCAAGAAGTCTTCAGAATGAAGCTAAGCCACATAGACAAGAGGAGACTGCTTTTCATGATGCTTGTGAGTCGATTCGTCACTCGTGGAACTCTGATTGTCCAAGGTCAGAGGAGGAATATAAGCAGTGTGTGGATGGTGTTAAAGGAGAAGACAGGAGCTCCAATCAAGAAGAAGCAGAGGAGGTAACTGACCCGGTAAGGTTGGAGGAAGAAGAGAGGTTAAGACAGGAACTGGAGAAGATAGAAGCTAAGTATCAGGAAGAGATGAAAGAGATAGGTAAGAAAAGAGAAGAAGCAATAATGGAGACAAGAAAGAAGTTGTATCAAAAGAAGACAGAACAAGTTGAATGAGTAAAAACACAACAAAGACGTCATTGGTGGGTTTTCTTTTTGTTCTTTTGTTTCTTGGACACGAAAAAAGCACTTTTCTCCCTCCAAGTGTAAAAAGTTTCTAACAGGATGAAGAGTGTCTGCTTATGGTTGTTTCTTAATGGTCGTGGTCAAAGATTTTTATTGATTTGGTGGGATGTTAAGAACACAAGAATGATGTAAAAAGCCAGGTTTCGTTTCTCTCTTTATTTGTAGAAGAGAACTATGATGAATGTAACAGTGACGAATTAAACACATAAGGGCTTGATAAAGCAAAGAGAGATAAGATGACAAAACCATAAAAATCGATCGATCAAATTCACAATCACTGATCTCATAATGTCGGAGAATCACCAGGATCAACAATGTTGAGGCAAGAACGAAGATAAGCAACAGTGGCTGTTTTTGTAACGCCCCATCCATTCATATCTAATACAGTTAATGAGCCATCCATTTCCGCCTGTTCATTCGATCAGTAAATCCCCTTATTGTTTGAAAGACAAGTGTATTAATATTTCCGAATCACGTAATTTTTAATTCTAAATTTTTAAACAGATATGTGGAAAAAAAATATGTGGAAAAAAAATAAACGGACTTCGGTGAAATCAATTCTCTTAATCTTCTAAGATATACACAAACCGGAATGTTGTGAAACTAGTAACTTGAGTTGGTTAGCAGCTCAGATTGCACAATATATCAGACGAGGAACATAACTAGGCGATGCCACTAACGAAGAAGACGTGAGCTCCAATCAAGAAGCAGAATACGCAACCAAACCAGTAAGTTTCATTAGTGCAATTTGGAGACGAAAATGTAATATAATAAAACCATAAGTAGGAGTTTGATAAACCAAAGAAAACTGTCTTCTCAATAACACATTTGCATTAAGCAGACAAAACAATGACACAAAAGTCATAAACTAAATCAGAATCACTGGTCGCCAGGAAGTGACTTGATGATGTCGGAATCACCAGGATCAACGATGCTAAGGCAAGAAACACGGAAGTACTTTCCACAAGCAGTACCCAAATCAACATTGTTGCCATTGTAGTGATGAACACCAACTTTAGCAAGCATCGCGTAGTACTCTATCTCTGATCTCCTCAACGGTGGGCAATTGCTCGAGATCAGAATCAACTTACCTAAACACACAACATATCCCAAAAACTCCCTCTTACCAACGATAATCTAACCACAAATCGATCAAGACAGATTGTTTTTGTGTTTTACCTTTGGAGCTGCGAAGAGATTTGAGAACAGATTTGTAGCCGAGAGTGTACTTTCCACTCTTCATGACTAAAGCTAGTCTGCTGTTGATTCCTTCATGGGACTTCTTTGTCTTCTTTGCTGCAACCATTTCTTCACCGCCGGGGAGGAGTTGCAGATCGCCTGGTTAATAGGAAGAGGCCTTCGGTGTGACGCAGAAGATGTTGCGCGGCGCAAAATGAGAATTTATATATAGAGAGACGAAGGAACCCTAAGTTTTTTTTCCAAGATATGAGGCCCACGGCCCAAGATAAACTCGACCTAAGGCCTACTCAAGAAAGCCCAAAATCTCATGGTGTTGAGAATATAACACTATTGCCATAACCCAGATAAAGAACAAGAGATATGTGAAGCCAATATGGAGTGTGATGATATTGAAGTTGCAGACAACAAACATGAACAAACCGCAACGTAGAGTAGTCTTAGTTTAGTAGGCAAACTTCAGTGAAATAATAATCTTACGACACTAAACATGTGTGATCATGCAGACATAAATATTTAATTTTCATTCCGGATAATAAGATCTATCTGATGTCGGTAGGCAGATTCCAAGAAATTATTTAATTGGGATTCGGCCCGTCGGATACTCCGGAATTATAAAAAAAAAAGAACCATATCATCATATTTCAGATCTTCGATCTAAGATGCTTCTCAGATGAAGCCTTGGAAACATTCTACATCATGAGCTGCAATTGGCTTGTTGTAATATAGTATATTTTTATTCAAAGACATAAAAGAGCTTAGAAAGAGTCTTTTTAATTTAATGTTAATATATTTAATAAAGTTTAACTGTTAAGTTTAATCTTAAATGTTAAACGGATCTCTCATGAGTTTTGAAGGTCTTCTCCTTTTCTCATTTTTTTCTGATATAACATGTTCACTTAGAAATTACCATTGGAATGCTTTAGGTATTTGGTCTGGTTTGAGCTTTTCTATTGTAGAACAAGTACAATTATTTTGACCAACTTAAAGTATGATTAACTTTTTTCTCTTTGGATAGGTTCAGTTAATCAAGATGGAACAGCCACTTATGAGTGTAAATTAGAAAGTAGATTAAATATGGTGTTATTTAATTAATTATAGTAAAGTTAAATAAAATGTGGTGAATATTGCTTACTAAAGTGATATAATAATGAACAATTGAGAAGGTACATTACTACATACGTGTATTTGTTATTTTAGAATTGATTGCGGAATTAACGGATATTAATCAAATCATTCTTCACGGCCATTATACGTACCCATCATATCGTACGAATCATGCCATGTTCGCCATTACTCTTCCAATTTAACGAGTCATCATTTTACATAACTTTCGAGTTATAATTATATATTATTATCTGTAAATGTAATTCTATGGAAGATATGAAGATAGGTAAAGTAATCAAAAGGAAAATAATAAAAATCGCTATCTTGATTTACTTATATAGTTTTGGTGAGCTCTTTATGTGTAGAGAGATCTTTTGGCGGCACATCTTTCGGCTTCTGTGTCTAGTGTAGGTTGGTCTTTTTCAGCTCTATAATATACTCTACTTGTTCATGTTTTCCATTGAACGCTAATAAACAACTTAAAGTGAAAAATGTATTATGCATTTATTATACATGTAAAGATTTATATGAATTTTTATTATAATAACCGTTATAAAATTTAGTTTTATATGTATATAATCTTTCTTTAAATCTCGTGTTTTCTTAAGCAAATATATATATATTCTGGTTAAACATTTTTGCTTGTTAAGCAAATGAATTATGATTATTTTATAATTTGGGTAAATTAATGTTTTAAAATATCAATCAATAAAGAAAATATAAACGAGTGTCAAATCAATCCGGGCGTGGCGGGTTGGGTTACTGCTTACTGGACACTCTACATGAGGAAGGCTATTATTATATTTACGATTTTACGCTAGTAAACAACCTTGCGTGATTTTTTGGACTATCCTATTTCTCTATTTTTTTTTATTATTATGTATTTTACAAATATATAAAATAGCTTCATGGACTGCCTATTGTCTCACTATATAACTATAATATATCGATATAGTATATTATTTACCCAATAATATAAGAATTAAGAAGATATATTTTTCTTCTTTTCATAGCTCATTGGTTGAATGAGTAAAAGAT
Source organism: Moricandia moricandioides (assembly GCA_905132885.1). Classification (NCBI taxonomy): domain Eukaryota; kingdom Viridiplantae; phylum Streptophyta; class Magnoliopsida; order Brassicales; family Brassicaceae; genus Moricandia; species Moricandia moricandioides. The sequence continues at coordinate 61,720 of CAJHQQ010001007.1, read as the reverse complement.
GACCCACAGTGTTCTCTAGACGGTAATGAAGTTGTTGGCCTTTCTTTTTGAAAATACCATGATTTTCCCAATTTTTAACCAATTAAACTTTTCTAAATGCAATTATCAACAGCTTTGTATTATAAAAAATCATAAAATGATTATTTAGGTGATAAAACTAAAGATGTTAATTACGCATTGAGGTAACGAGATTGTTGCATCTAACCTCATCTCGTAAACTTTAATTACATATACAAAAGAGAAAAAAAATAGTAAGAATAACAAAATCCAGAGACTTACAATATCTTTCACTTCTACTCTAAAAGAAGTTTACATGAAAACCAAAAGATGGAGGAACAATTAGAAGAGGTCAAACATCTGAAACCCTACGTAAATGTCAAAGCAAACATCAGAGCTCGATGAATGGGTCTTCTACTGTTATCTTGTGTATGAGTACATGCATTACATTATACTATATAAAGTACTCTAGAGAGACAGAGAAAGAAAGAGTGTGATCACGGAGACAACAAGGCTTGTAGACCAATGTCGTTGTGTTTTCGTGAAGGACCAGAAGCTGGAACAGGGAAGTGTCTTGGCAAGAACCCTAAGAAATGGCCTCTCCTCATAGTGCTTTTGTTGTGATCATTATTGGGATTTCTATAGAAAACACTTGAAGGTGAGGAGGCTCTCGAGGCGTCGCAGTGGAGAATGAAGAAGAAGAAGCACAGGATCATGAGAGGAAGAAGACCTTGTGGGTTTACTGATGATCTTTTTCTCCAATAATGTGGATATGTAGGAACCATTTCTAGGTTTCAAAATCTGAATCAATAGGTGTGTTTTTGTTTGTTTGTTTCAGTTTTGGGGAATTGAGTTTTGGTTGAGGATTTTTGATGGAGTAAAAGATGGTAAGTAGTAATGAGGTCAGCAGATTCAGAGAGAGGTGAGTTTTTGAAAGCAACCCCTTTTGAATAGGTCTCTCTTTGGCTGGAAACAATTATAATGGCCAATAAAATTATATAAAGGTAAAGGGAACTGAACATTTTTTTATTAAAAAGCATGAACTGAACAATCACTTGTGCAAATATATTTTTTATAAAAAAAATGTTTCTCTTTTGCGTGGAAAATGTAACTCTTTTTATATAATAGAAAAGTTATGGATTTGGAATTTATTCTTTTATATACATGCAGTGTAAGGTGGCCCGGGGGCATGAGAAGCAGACTATCAGGAAACAGATAGTGTGGTGTTCAAAAAAAAGAGGAAACAGATAGTATTAAAACGAAAATGCGATAATATTAGTATTTTTTTTTAGACAAGTCTTAACATTTTTATTTCTTTAAATTTTGACTTTTTGTTTGTTCTATGTTACTTAAAAACATTAAAGGATTTTCCCACAAACTCTGCTAAGGCATTTGTTACACATTTACCACTTCTAATATCTCCACACAGAAAAGGTAAATGATTTGCCACCATCCAGCAGCTTTTAAACCGTATATTGACATACCAAAACTAGTATACGTACTTCTTCTCACCAACTTCATGATGTCATTTGCCTCTCGGATTTTGTAAATTTAATGTAACATTAAATTGTATCAGAAATTAATGGTATACATCAGGCGTAGTGTCCTATCAATCCTACGCATACGTTACTTAGGCCATCTTTAACCCGGGTCTCTTAAGATGAGGTTCTTAATTTTTTTTCCTCTTTTTAATTTTTTTTTTTTTTTACATTTTTCCGGATAAGAGACGTCTCTTATGTCTCTTATTTAAGAGACGGTTCTTAAATTTTCTTAGTTAAAATTAAGATACGGTCTCTTAAAAAATAAGAACCCCTTATTAAGAGATCTACATTAATCATGTCCTTATATCTTACAATGGTTTGCAAAAAAATGCTTAAAAAATACATTGAACAATATAAATGGCCAGAGAATTAATAGGCACGTAGGCCAATTTTCTCTAGTCTATAATAGCAATATGGATGGTCAATAAAGAAAGGTTTTTGGGTCCCTAGTCCCCAAAGTTAAGGTAAAATAGATATAAAGTGGGAACAAGTTCCCCTGTCCTTTTTATTATATTCTCAAAATTTGCTTCTTGTCTTTAGATTTTACAAATAATTAATGTTATTTTATATTAGTGTCATTTCTAGAGTCTGATGAGCCAACCATTTGTACAAGTGTTTTATTGTCAAAGATAGCCCAATTACTTAATTAAGAAAGTTTGTGATTTTAATAAAGATAGGGAATACTGGAGTTGTTTAGCTTATATATGTACTTAAAATCATTTCTAATGTATTTTACCTTTTTCTCTAAAAAAATCTATTATAGAGATGAAGTTTACTTCAATGCAAGATTAATTTCTTCAAAATATAAATAAAAATAAATATTATTATTTCTACCCATAATTACAGAGGAAAAATATAAAAGATTACTTTAATATATTATCTGTTTTCTGAAATAAATTAAAATAAAGTTTACTCGACTGCATACTTCTAAAATATTTTTTTTCAAAAAAAAAATTACTATTTTCCCATGATTATAGAAAAAAAATTGTAATCTCTACTTTAAAGAGAAAATAGAAATTGGGTCGAACAATCCTTATATTTACACAACATATCGTTCCTGGAATATTTAATAATCTAAAATCTATATATGTTTCACTGGTGCTGGAATTAAAATAGATAGACTTCTCTATAAAATCGAATCTTACACAAACATATCGGGTATGCATTTTAACTGGAGTATATAGTTTCACTTCTATTGCCAAATTTCATGCTGATTCGATATCAGATTATTTATTACAAAAAAGATAAACGGTGGAATTAAGACATAACTAATTTCTCTGCTTTGATAAGAAAAAAAACATAATTACCATGCTTTTTAATCATCAAATGTAAGCCCATGAAGCACCCATTATGGTTACTTATATCACTTTAGTAAAAAAAGATTTCTGGATAATATGACACGATTTTGCGATTCAGTAACACTAAATTATGATCCATATATGTTTGTACATGTATAAACATAGCATCTAAGTAAGCACAATTCAGACTATGTGGGCTGAACTATATATAGTGATACCTTTACTCTATAGTTATCGATAACTAATGTTGGTTTTCCAACTAAACCGTTATATAAAACAAAATAGTTCAGTAAAATTCAACCGTTGTACTGATCACGTAAAGAAAGAGTATCCAATCCAAGCAAATTATGAAACTGGAGAGGTTTATTTTTCTGTTTTGAATTTTTTTTGTCAAATTGGATATAGACCCAAAGTATTAAAAACATAATTTTGGTCACTTCAATAATTTTATATCATCCAAAAAAAATTCATAGTTCTTTTAATAATATCCAGTAAATATTTACCAATAATACTGTACTAGTTAATAATCCAATTACTGTGCAGAGTAAGTTATTTTATCAATATACAAATGACCAATGGTTCATTTTTCTACTTATATGGTTTTATGATTATTTATATATTGATATAATAAAAATGTTAAACCATTGATCATAAATTATTAGTGTGAAATTTTTAACATTTTTAGTAATATATAATTTTTTAAAAGTGACATATATGAAAAATCTAATTTTTATAAAATAGTACTGAATATGATTGTTTAAGTTATTTAATAATATACAATTAAATAAAAATGATACAGAATATACAAATTATCATTATATATTACTATTCAAAATTATTAATTGTCACATATATATTTTAATTATACTAAGTAATTTCATATTTTTTATTTAAAAAAATAAATTTTTCTTTTTTAGATTATCTATAAATTTTATGTTAGTTAAATGAAAAATATAAATATATGTTTAGATATATCAATTCAATTTACTAAAAAAATATATATTTTATTAATGACACATGTCCTAACTTATATGTTGTAATGTTTATTAAATAATATATAAGAGATTAGATATTTAAAGCGGTTAGCAACACGTTTGCTAAAAAGAAAATGTGTACGTACGTGCCAGATCCTTTCAACAATCCTTCCAATTATAGATTTTACTTATCTTGATTACATACAAGTGTCAAAGATTTCCCGTATATTAAGGAACAAATGGATATATTTGTTCCACAACATAAGCAAAAATAATTTGTTATGGAATTGTATGTAATCGCACGCGAATGAATTATCATTATACATTATTTGCTTTACGGTTCCTCATTTTATCCTCATCATCTTCCTTAATTAGCAGTAGCGTGTGAATGTATTCATCATTAGAAATTTTTACCTTCATTCTATTAAAATTTATAATATCAATTTCATACAATGTTGTCAAAATGTTTTTCTTATAATCCAAGATTATATCTTTTGGTCGAAATCCAACCAATTAATTTTTGGGAAGTTTTTTAATCGGCACCAAATAGATTTAACTGTTTATAATAAAAATTAAATATCTATGCCGCATGGCCACAAAATTAGATATATCTAAAATAGTAGATTTTAAATTTATAATACTATAACACTTTTCCAAGTTTGTCTTACCGCTTGATCACACATGTGTGGCTATGTTATCAAAATGCTATCGACGACTAATCTATATATTTGTAGAATGTGTAATATAACAATAATGCCTAGTGCTGAATATGAGTTGAAGAAGAAAATCTGGTCGTCAGATCTGATAAACTTGCTACAAAAGTTCTAGAAAATTCTTTATACAACTCGTTTCAGATTCGATCCACCTGCTGCGCGAAACTAAGTCATAATTATCCTGGTCACCTTACACGGATATGGGCCCATGCTTTAGGGCCCATTTGAATACCCGGAGAGAGGGTCTATCCGTGAGCTGCACCTCCCCTTGGGGATTAGTCTGGGTATCTCCATGGGCCTGGGATACCCCCAGGTTAATCAAAAAAAAAAAAAAAAAAAAAAAACATAACAATACTTCCTAGTGCCGATTATATATGAGTTGAAAACGAAAAGCTGGTCAGATATGATAAACTCGATACAAAATTCTAGAAAATTCTTCATATTAATTCACAAAGAATTTGATCTGAGGTTGACTTCGAATGTCAACATGACATAGGATATATTTTTCTTTTGCATGTGATGCAAATTAGTTGCCTCTTCCCCTGGCAACCTCTGAATAATATGAAACTTAACCCCACACTTTTGGAACTCGGTTCTTCTTCATACCTCTGTCTTGACCCAGTATTTATTTTGAACTATTTGGACCACCAATTTATGGAGAATTAATTTTGAATACGTGTCATAGAGAATTGTCTTTTGCCATTTGACGAGGACCACTATATATGCTAGATGGTTATAACAACGTGCGTATCTCAACATGCTGTCATCTCCTTAAAATATACTCCTTCCATTTTTAAAAGATACTATATCTTTTAGAAATTTCACACATATTTTTAAGACATCGTAAATATTGATTATAGATAATTTTTATGATTAATTATTTCTAAAAATATTCCAATCAAAATTTAATAAATACAATTAATTCGTTTGAAATTTAAAATTTATTACTTTTACCTACTTAAAATGCATTAAATTATTAAAAATATTGTTTTGAATTAACTTTTTTCTAAAACATAGATTACTTTAATACGAAAGAATACTTTTTATCCATTTCACATTTGTAATTTCTGTAGCAATACATATTTTTTAATAAAAAATCTATTTCCCCGAGTACTTGTAACATTATTTGCAAAGAAAGAAAATAAAAAGAAAGGTTCCTTACATATAAGAACAAACTATAATTATTGTCCACCAAGAACAATAATGGATGAATGTGATGATGAATGAGGTAATTTATTAAAAGGTGAGTTATGAAAATTGGCGGAGATTTTTACCGATTTGCCATAATTGCTAATTGTAGACAATGATGCACATTCGCATCATTATGTTTTAGCTTTGATTCTGTTCTGTGCAATGTTACCCAAATACACAAACTATCAAGTTATATAGTAAGTATATTTTTCACCAAAGGCGTAATTGGTAAATTATATGCTCACGGGTTAACATATACTCAGTTCATTCGTTTGATATTATAAGGATCCTAAAATAACAATTAAACGCAGAAAAAAATATTCTGAATTAAATGCTACTTAATTACCATTCATTGCATTATAAAAAGGTACTCTATCGAGTTCGAGTAAAAGTTATACTCATGATCTTCTCTGTTTATTTATGCTAATTAAGCCTAATCAAAACTTGACCTAATTAGTAATTACGATAAACTTATTCACACAAATTATTAAAAATGAATGATTCGTATACGAGTCAGCGAGGATTTCATCCATCTCCTACCTATGAAACCTGAAATATTTTGTTGACCAAAAAACTGAAATATTTTCAATACCTTAGTTTGATTTCGCTACTAGGCCAGCAACTTTCGGTGACCCTGCTTTTATCATTCACACACGGTTCAAAATTTTATTTACCATTTGTCAAGTTGAATATTTTTAAAATTCAAAGAAATTATATAGATCATCCGATTAGTGTTATCCCTGTAATCCGTAGTTATATATTCAATGCAACCCATAATTAGTTAGTCAATTATACAGATTCATTAGAAAATCAGACGGCAATATCAAATTTTTTGATATATGATGAAAGGTTTAATATAATTGATTTATTTATTATGTCATCAAAAAACACTTATTTTTTGGTCAACCATAAAAAACTCTAAATTTAAGTGGATTTAAACTGAAATAGTGGAGAAATCGGTGATTTATTGGGTGATTCGCATTAAACAAGACTTCAAGTCTCTGAAAAATTAATTATACCGCCCAAGCATATAATGGGACTCACATATCTAGAGAACGGGTGTTGGAAGCCCATTAGCTAGCTGCACGCGGTCGGAATATTATAAGTGGTATCAGAACAAATTAGCCATATCGGTTTTGGCTTTAGAGACGTCTTGAAACTTGTAGTGGTGCGCAATGGGGATAAATTATAACATTCTAATTTTTGGTATATAATGAAGAATTTAATAGAATTAATTTGACTATCTACGTCACCAAAATGCATTTATCTTTTCGGTCAACCATCAAAAAAGAACTTTAGAATTAAGCGTGTTTGATCTAGAGTAGTGGAATGATGAGTTACCTACCGAAAAATGATTCGTGATATCGTGTGAATGGACTAAGCACTGAAAAATGTTATGTGGTGATTACATGGTTAATAAACAAAACTTTCAGATCTATAAAGATATTAAACACACTGTCCGTCGAATCTCCGTTATCTTTTAACAGATGTGCCGCCCCAGCCAAACTCCCCATTTGACAATGTCCTCCGCCCGGATCAACCCACCCTTGGATCTAAAAGAATGAGCCAAAAGTCAAAACAGCTGCATGAGAAAGTTCATTAACTGCGAACAGTCGGAGTGTTAAAAAGAGAGTCTAACCATTTACCACTAGCCAACTACAATGTTATGGGTATTCGAATACTTTTCTAATTTAAATACGTTCTTGCTCATCACACAGCGTTAAATTATCTAAAGAACATTATATTCACCCGAAGATGACAACCCACACAAAATATAAAGAAACGCTTTTGCTTTTCTCCCGGCATCAAACATTTTCGCTAGAATAATATTTTTTTTTGCTTTGATCCGTAGTGGAAGCGACAGCACAATTTATTATACTCCCTCCGTTTTTTAATAGATGATGTTTTGGTTTAATGCACAAAGATTAAGAAATTTATATTTATTTAGAAAATATTTTTAAAAATATAATTTAAAATTATTCAACCAATTATAAAAAAGACTGTAAAATTTTATTGGTTGAATAGTTTTCAATAAAGTTAAAACTAACCTTAAAATTTCAAAAGATACCTTAAAGTATCAAAACATTATATATTTTGAAACAACATAAACTTCCTAAAACATCAGCTAATTTGAAACGGATGGAGTATCATTTACACAGTTACACAACTTAAAATGTCAAAGTGTATTATTTGCCATGACCAATGTCAGCTTTCATATATACATATACATACCATATTGTACTATTAGCTGATTCTTCTGCGTTACCACATTGCTTTGTAATGATTGTTTGGTTGGTGTCTGATAAATATTAGTAGTGTCTTTTTAATTTAATTGAAAATGGATGTAACAAAAAGAAGACAGATATGGACCAAGTCCATGTGCATCGTTCACTTGACAGTTCAGACCAGACCAGGCCCTCATGCAGAATATCGGCCCCACTATTATCCACACACTCCTGGCCTCCTAACTCACATCAAACGTGGGTAGAGTCGCACCGTTGATCCGTTGATCCAGGAACGCTCTTGACATTACGGGAACCTTAAACAATTTAATAATACTTATTAAAAAGGCTAATTTTTTAAAAAAATTAAACATCTTCCACTATAAAAACTTTTAAAAAGTTTTAAGTATCCTAGACTAATGTCTCGTTTGATTATGCCAAAGACCATCTCAAGGTTGGTCAAAGCTCCCATCAGCCCCATATCTAGCGGTTACTAGGACATATGACTGAGCAATACACTCACAGACAAACTTTGAGTTTTGACCAGAGACCAAAGAAATTAGCTGAATCTCTTAATTATTTCGTATTAAATAAAAATTATAATCTTAATTATCTGATGCCTAACTTGTCAATTGGATTTTTTTCATTTAGTTAACGTTTTATTTACACACACACACCACTATAGTATTATGAAACTGTCATGTCTTGGGTATAAGAAAATGCTTTGGTTCAAAACGGTGACGCAAGCGTGCGTTTGACTCTGTCTTTAAAACCACCTCCACTCACTACCTTCCAATTATCATCATCGTCCGTGTCTCTTCATCTCCCCAACCTTATTTTCCCGCATTTTCTCGCCATATTTTCTCTGTTTTTTTTTGTTACTTTCTATGAATAATGGGGAGAAATGTAACAGAGACGGTGCCTAGCTTCTTCAAGTGTCCTATATCTCTCGACGTTATGAGATCTCCCGTTAGTCTCTGCACCGGCGTTACCTACGACCGTCCAAGTATCCAGCGGTGGCTCGACGGTGGCAACAACACTTGTCCCGCCACTATGCAGATCCTCCCAACAAAAGTTTTCGTTCCTAACCTCACTCTTCAACGGCTAATCAATACCTGGTCCGATTCCGTCGGCCGTCACGCCGGTGGCTCTCCGCCTCGAGGGATTCCGACGGTGGAAGAAGTGAATGAGTCGTTGAGGAGACTCAGTGTCGACAAGGACGACGAGATTCGCTTGGAGAATCTTTCGAGAATCGTTAGATTCGCGAAAGATTCCGATGTGAACAGAGAGTTTCTCTGGAAGGAGAAGGACTTTGTGCCAATGCTTGTCGACATCGTCGCCGCCGTGGACGGCGGAACACGCGCGACGGCGAAGATCAAGCTAGGTCTGCTGGCGATTATGATTTTAGATACTATAATCAAAGGAGGTAACGAGAGAGATCGTGAACGGTTATCGAATCTAATATTAACGGACGGTGGCCGTTGCTTGACGGCGATTCTCCTCGCGATTCAGCGCGGGAATCTGGAGACTAAAATCGAGTCGGTTAGGGTTTTGGAGATGATCTCTTTCGACACGAAGTCAAAAGAGATCATCTCAGAACGGGAGGGGATCTTATCAGAGCTGATCAAATCAATCAGCTCCGAGAAGGATCCTTCCTTGATGGAAGCGAGTTTATCATTCTTAATCACAATCTCGACCTCGAAACGAGTGAGATCGAAGCTAATAGCTGAGAAAACAATCACGGAGATCAAAGACATTCTCCTCACGGATACAACGACCGTTGCCGCGACGGAGAAGTCGTTGAAACTGTTGGAGACACTGTCGTCAAAGCGAGAAGGTAGATCGGAGATTTGCGGCGGAGAGGGAGGGAGGTGCGTGGAAGGAGTGGTGAGGAAACTGTTGAAAGTCTCGACGACGGCGACTGAGCACGCTGTGACGATTTTGTGGTGTTTGTGTTACGTGTTCAGGGAAGATAAGAAGGCGGAGGAGACGGTGGTGAGATGTAACGGCGTGACGAAGCTTTTAGTGGTGATACAGAGTAGCTGCTCGCCGATGGTGAGACAAATGGCGAAAGATTTGATTAGGGTTTTGAAGTTGAATTTGAATACATCCGCTTTGTCTGCGTACCAGACGAACACTACTCATATTACGCCATTTTGATTTTTTCTAATTATTAAAAGGATGTATAAATGTTAGTATTAAACTATTTTCAAGGTATATATTGTAAAAAAAATCATAAAGATTTTTCTTTTGCTAGTGTGATCAACTTTGCCTTAAATTTTGTTATTTTCAGAACACTATTTTCTAACAATAAAATGGTTAAAAGATTATTGTATGTGTTATATTTGTATCATATTTTAGAAATATTAGTAATTGGAAGTGGCATAGTTTTACCCGATTTATAATTATTATATGATAATATTGTAAAGTTTGTAAGTAGAGTAGATTTACCTGAGGCGGTATATGTAATTCTATTGGCTAAACACAAACACTTTTGGTACAATCAAATTCGAAATGACAGCTTTATATACACTTTTGGTAAGAATATGATTAGTCTAAAACTTTTCCACCGAATTTGGCTATCCCCTATATATTATTTGAGAATCATTTAAAAAGTTGTAACCTTAAGTTTGTAAGAATTAAAAATAACTCCAATCCTACGTGGCATAGCTCTTTGACTTCTATTTTCAAATCCCAAGGATTCTAGAGTATGTGATATAATGTATAGTTTAAAAATAATATTCTCTAGCAATATAATATTCCGTAGGCTATAGTTGGTCGCATATATTAAATATTTATTGTTTCACATGCTTTCCTTAAATAAAACCTACGGAATTACCTAATATGATCAAAATATATATATGACAATTAATGATTTTAAACAATAAAGATTTGATAACAATCTGTATACTTTTTTCATTTTGTTTATTTCTTTATCATTAAAATAAATTACACAATTACATTAATCATATAATAAAAATCTAGATTTTTTTTTGTGTATGTTGTATTTCGATTTTTTCAAAATGATTATAAATTACTAAAACTGTTAAAAGTCCCACATAAACTTTTAAGATCAAGGTTTTAATTTTTTTTTCTATACTAAAATATAATGATTAGAAGACCATATGAAGAAATAATTTTAGTTTATATATATTTAACATCATTTTAATTAAACTATACATCGTATGAAAATACATACTTATATTTTGATATTTGCCTTGAACATATATTGAAAAGTTAATATTTTAATTTTGAAATATGTCATTGTTTTTTTTAAATGATTATAAATTATTGAAACTACTAAACATTTCACATTAAAAAAAATCGTTGGTGTAAAGTTTTGTTACACAAATATGTAAATAATCATAAAATCATATGAGTAGAAACCTCATTTAATTAATATCCATATTAAAAGTGTGTTATATTACTATGTTTATATCATTTAAATTTAATTATATATCATATACAATATATAAGATTGATTATTTTGCTTTATTTACCCTAATTGTGAATAAACAAGAGTAATAGTTAAATTTATATGCATACGCCAATTTATTACATAATAGTAACTGATTTCTTAGTTATTTAATATGTATTTATTATTTTATTATTTATAATATGCATAAAAATATAAAATAAATAATAAATATAAAATACTTATTATGCATAAAGTGCAGATCTTAACCTAAGTATGTATCTCTTTAATTATTTTAAATCTTAAGTATTTTCTAAAACAAACGAAATGAGAATAAAATTCAAAATAAATATTTATATCGAGTAATAACCAAAATATAAAAAAACATAGCAAGAGAAAAATGGAAGATAAATAGGACTGACACGTGAACGTAAACTTCTCATAACTGAGTTAATTTTAAATTGTTAAATCATGATATAAAACTGAGTTAATTTTTAATTTGTTAATTTTTAATTTTTTAATATTTTAAATTATTATGGTTATGTTAAATCATGACCATAATTAATTTTAAATTATTTATTTGTATTTGAAAAACTTAAAATATTGTTTTTAAAAATAATTTAAAAATTAACATAATTTTTTTATAAATTATTTTAAAAAAATATAATTTGTAAAAAAATATAATTTTCTAATATTATTAGACAGATAAATAAATTATATTAAATTAGTTTTGAAACTTTATATATTTTAAATGCAAATATTTTACCAATTGCTTCTTAAAAAACATTAGGGAACTTGCTAATACTCTACCAATCAAGCGCAGTAATACGCCATTTATTTTCCATCACTCGTGAAAAGATATATGAAAACAGATCCATTAAATTCTAAGATTTGATCTACATTTCTAATTAAAATTGTTTCTGATCCTACGTATAGATAATTATATAAAAATTTCAAAATTCTTAAATTTCAAATACATACAAAAACAATCATATGTAAATTTTAAATTTGTCAATACTAAAATTTTATATTTTAATTATATATATTCACCCTGCGCAAGGTGCAGGTCTTATCCTAGTTAGTGTGTATAGCGAAAGATCTCATCAAAGTTCAATACATTTGCTTATGTTTTGGTTGCTTACACTTTACAGACTAAGACAATACTCATATCATATCACGCCATATTGATTTTCAATAAGATTGTATTCTATCTTTAGTACAAACATACTTAACATTTCACCAAATAAAATCTGTAGTATGAAACATAGATATGTATGTATCATATATCTAAAAGAATCTTGTGGGTAACTTCTTAGAGCATTATTAGTGGGATAAATTTCTCAGTAGAATACCTAATAAGTGTAATATTAATATAGTTTTATTGTGTAGTTAAAATTAAAACATATATATGTAGAACCATTCATAAGGTGACATGTGACATATGAATCTCTTAGACTTAGCAAAGTTTCTGTGCCAATAAACGTTTTCCCCCTTTTACATTCTCTAATTCTTTATTAATTTTTTATATTATTAATGTGAGAGATTTCATGAAGTATATTCTCATTGTGGGTGTTATTAGGGCTGGACATTTTATCCGTTAAATTTTATTCGATTCGTTATTCGTTTCGATTTGATCCGTAAAATTCGGATATCCGTAAATCGTCGAAACAAAGCAAATACTAAAAGTTAATATCCGTTAGAAACGAATCAAATCACAAATACTAAAAAATTTAGAGCCGGATATCCGATCCGATTCGGCATTATACAAATGAATGTATATCTATAAATAAATATATATTTTTAGATGTATAATTTCATAAAATTATTATTTTAACATATAATTTTATTTAGAATTTACTTATAAAATCTTTATAAAAACAATAAACTTCAAAAAAATTGTGTGTTTATAAAAAAAAATTGATTAATTTTAGAAATTTATGGAACATATAGTTTCATTTATTTTTATTTTTCATTTTATATTATGCAAAAATATTTTTTTTAAAACAAATTTTATAGTTTTTCTTAATTTACTTGTATTAAACAAAATAGATGAGATATTCGTAAATATTCGCAAATATCTCAAAAACATCCGGATATCCGTAAAACCGGATATCCGTATTTCTTCGAAGCAAAGCAAATCGGAAAATCAGATATCCGTAAGATACGAAACAAATCACAAATACTGAAAATTATGGAGATATTCGATCTGTGCCCACCCCTAGGTGTTCTTATTCACTTTCATTAAACTTTCTTTAAAGTTCAAGATTAAGTCATTAATCACACTTAGTAGAAAAAAAACTTCACTAATCACATGCATTTTATACACTGGTTTCCGGCAATCTGTTGATGACGGTATTGCCTAATTATTAAGGCGATATGCTCGTGAACTTGCAAAACCAAAGAGAGTTATCAAAAAAAAAAAAACTGCTAGTGGTATTTTATGAAGAGAAATTGCGTACCTTTTATTGGATTTCAGCTCAAACGCTTTATAAAACACTAACAATAATAATCAAATTCTTTAATCGCAAAAAGAAAAAACTAAACCCAGCGATCGAAAATATGGCATGTTCACTTGAATAGAATGTGAACATGCTATTCTTGAATCATCTCTTAAAGTCTCAAACCCTCAAATGGAGTAGGCTTAACCTAGATGATCCATTTCTTTGGAACTAACTTAGTTTCAAGAATACTTTTTACAAGTTACAGCGTAACCTTAAAAGTTATTTACATAGAGGTTTCGTTTCGTGGACATTCTTATTCAAACTATTATTACACTCAAGAGTTTGGTGACGATTAACAAATTAATTGGGCTAAGCTAATATGCAAACTGCAAAGTTTGGGCTTCACAAAATAGAAAGTACATTTCCAAATGACTTCCAAGCTCAACTTTCTTTCGAGAAGAAACAACAAAATCGATAATCGACTAATCAAAACAATCACGTGTTTAGAGAAACAACCAAACCAACCAACCATACATGGTAAGAAAGTTCCGACACAGGTTAAAGTCATATTTTATATTTTATCCATTTAGAATAAGCATGGTGCTGTCACAGTATTCATGCAACCTTTTTTTGTGAACTATGCAAATTGATAATCAAAATTATATTCTTTGGTATTATTCCTGATAACATATTGTTGTTTGAACTTATGTTTATTTTGCAAAATAAATATAAGTTCAATACCAAAGAATATAATTTTCACATATATAAAATTGTACATACATTTTGACAACGAGTTTCACAATCACACATTTTTAGCTATAATATATTTTGAAATTTAAACTACAAGTTTCTCTGTTAAAAAAACAAAATTTGTTCTTCTTTTCTCTCAAAAAAGAAAAAACAAAATTTGTTCTTCTGTTTTTTTTTTTTAATTTAAATCAAAATTTCAATTTCGTAAATTAGGCAATGCGTGTGCAGTCTACACGACGGATGCAAAAAGTCAACATTTTGAAAGTCAAACTAATCGGTCAGAGAAAAAAAAAACTTTGTGTGTTGATGTTTTGGTCAATATACTCGTCGTCGAAACATCCATTCAATTCTCAGACCAAACACAGAGAAGAAACTAGTTCGATCGAACCTCTTTTACAACAAAAGTAGTGAAAGAAGAAAAGCTTTCCCAAGATTTTAATGGATCCGTCGGAGTATTTCTCCGGCGGTAACCCTTCCGATCAACAGAACCAGAAACGTCAGCTTCAGATCTGTGGTCCTCGTCCTTCACCTCTCAGCGTCCACAAAGCCTCTCACAAGATCAAGAAACCTCCTAAACACCCTGCTCCTCCGCCTCAGCATCGCGACCAAGCGCCGGCGTACGTTGCTCGAGAGCCGGTGGTCATCTACGCCGTTTCTCCCAAGGTCGTGCACACAACAACCTCTGACTTCATGAACGTCGTCCAGCGTCTCACCGGGATCTCCTCTGAGGTCTTCCTCGAATCTAGAAACGACGGAAACGTATCACCGGCGGCGAGACTAGCGGCGACGGAGAATGCTAGTCCGAGAGGAGGAAAAGAACCGGTAGATATCTCAAGGGCTATGGAAGAAGCAGCTGAGTTCACTGGTTATGCGCCGGGAATACTGTCACCGTCTCCGGCTATGTTACCGACAGCTTCCGCCGGAATATTTTCACCAATGTTTCATCTAGGTGGGTTGTTCTCGCCGGCGTTACCACCGGGATTATTTTCGCCGGCGGGATTAATGAGCCCTGGTTATGCTAGTTCGGCTGCTTCACCAACTTTTGCTGATATCTTCAGTCACATTTGGGATCCTTAGATGAAAGATTATTAGTTTTTCTCTTCATTTTATGTAATTTTATTCTTTTTGACATTTATCAAAAAATAGCCCAAAGTGTTAAAATGATTTTTGTGTATTTGTAATGTAAACTTATATAACATCTCATTCAACTTCAAAAATTTCAGATAGATAACGTTCCTAGGAAGTAAAGCGGTTTCTGGTAGCTATATATAAATATAGATAGATAACGTTCCTAAGACCATCATTAACCCAGGAACCCCATTTGGGGTTCCTGTTTTTTTATTTTTTTTTTCATTTTTATTTTTTTCTAATTAAAAAAAAATAAAAAAATAAAAAATAAAAACGAACCAATTACGGATCGCCACGTGTCAGTGGGGCCCGTGAACAGTGTAAGAAACCCTCTAAAACCGGTTCTTATTTAGGAATTTTAAGAAGCGGTTCTTACACTGTTCACGGGCCCCACAGAACCAATTACGGATCGCCACGTGTCAGTGGGGCCCGTGAACAGTGTAAGAAACCCTCTAAAACCGGTTCTTATTTAGGAATTTTAAGAAGCGGTTCTTACACTGTTCACGGGCCCCACAGAACCAATTACGGATCGCCACGTGTCAGTGGGGCCCGTGAACAGTGTAAGAAACCCTCTAAAACCGGTTCTTATTTAGGAATTTTAAGAAGCGGTTCTTACACTGTTCACGGGCCCCACATGTCAGTAGGGCCCGCAAACAGTGCAAGAATCCCATTAAAAAACTTGGGATAAAGATGCCCTAAGTTACTATATTAAGGAAGAAGTTACTTCATGTTGCTGGAACAATAGAGTTCCAAGTTCCTCCAATCAATGTACCAACTCTCTCTCCTTTATGTTTCCAGGCTCAGATAGATTGAAGACCTAACAAAAATATTCTTGTTGGATTTTAGATGATCATATATGTGTTTTGACTTTTAAAAGATAGTGTTTTCAAAAGCAAACCTGGGATGTTGTTTTCTTGGCATAAAGTGATAGCAGTCATGTCCATCACAGTCTCCTTTGAGGTTACTTCTTGGTACGTTAGTGAAACCCGATATAATCAGCAGAGGAGCGATCAAGGCCACTGCAGCCAGCCCAGGTGTTTCCTCCTCCAACAACAATCGCAACCTGTTGTAAAAGCGTAAAAAGACCAAGATAGAGCATAGAGGACTTTACAGTGCCTAGGACCAGACCCATTTGTTCACAAATGTTCCATAGAACGAAGGCATTCCAGGAAACGATGACTGCCCGTTTAACCCACTGAAAACTAAAGATGATGGCACAACAAGCAGCCAGAGTTCATAATGAGTTAATATTATACTTCAAACCCAACAAAAAAAAAAATCGAATTTTGCAATGTAATTTTAATCAAATCCTAGACCCTATAGCCAAAAGTGTCTTCATTGCGGAATTTTCACAAACATTTGGTGGGCGTCAGCTGATGACCAATACTACCTTCCGTTCATGGACTCTGGAGCTGAACCTGTTCGAGGAAAAAGAGCTGATAAGCACACGCCTAGTGACATTCTGATCGGAGAAGAGGTTACGACGGCGAGGCGTGACAGAGACGAAGGAGGTTCGGGAGATAGAAGAAGAAGTTGTTGAGATTGGCGAGTAAGAAGTGAGGGGCAACGGAATTGCCATTGCCGGAGAGAAGAGAATTGAGATCTACGAAGAGATGATTATACTGAGAGATGTTTTGAGTAGAGAAGCGTTGCCGGCAAAGAGGTTGGGTTTGACTCTGCCAAGATTAAGTCATGGTTCCAATGTAATTTTTTTCTTTTTCTTTTTTTTGGCAAACTTCGAACCTAAATACTTTTATCACAAAAATAATATTAAAAGAAAAAATTAATCAAAATAAGTTTTATTAAAATTAAATCTCTCAAATATATATTTTTAATTTCTTTTGTGAGAAGAATAGACATTAAGAAAAATGATAAAAATAATTTTTTTTATTTTGAAAATTTTAATATTTTTTCAATTTTAAACTTCACTTCCAAAACTATACCCCATAACTATAAACTTTAAGCTTAGATTAGTTAAACCAATGATTATAGATGTATATTTATACTATTTAATAAATGTTATTTAGTCATTTTTTTCTTAAGTGCTATTTTCGAAATAAATTTTTTAGGTATATTTTAGTTACTATCTTTTTTATTAAAGAGCGTAAATATATATTTTATATTCTTAAGATTAACTAATCTAAAATTTAGTTTTAGAGTTATTAGGTGAATTTTAGAATTGAAGTTTAAAATTTTTAAAAATCAAAATCAAAATTTTCAAAATAAAAAAATTATTTTGGTCATTTTTTGTTATTTTGATTATAGAAACTTAAAATGACTATTTGATAAAATTGAGTAAGTGTAAATGTAATTAACTAATTAATCTTGTCGTATTGGACATTATTTTGTGTTTTTTTTTCTGCCATAGAAATCATCTTTTTTTTTTGGTTTTCTGTTTTCTTCTCCTCTTATTTTTTTGGTTATTTACAAGAGTATATAATAAAAGTGTTTTAAAACTACTATTGGAATGTTGATCCAGTTAGCTAATTGTATAAATTTTTATGTGGTCAAAATTATAATTTAGTGACTTTGTGTAAAATTTTATAAATCTATGATGTATAACTCTATAGTTTTTTTTTCTGTTTGGAATAAAGTAATCTTTTTTTTTTGTCTATTGGGCCACAACGGGTCGGTCCAATTAGTCCATTAGCCTCACCGATGGAGTCGGGGGTCGAACCCCAGATACCTGGGAGTTTGCTGTGGTACACAGACCACTCGACTAGATGCTCCCGACGGAATAAAGTAATCTTGTTTCTTCCTTTTGCAGTTTAACAACACGATGAAAGACATGTCGTATACATATCATGTATTTACATTCCATACTTATATTATTATTATTATTATTATTATTATTATTATTATTATTATTTTTCAATATTTTATGTTATTATTTATTTCCAGAGAATTGTTTAAAATAATTGTTGACACTATAGTAATGAATATAGTTATAGACTTATAACTCTATAACAATAAAGAGAAATACCTAAGACAATTTTAAGAAATTGTTTGTAACATAAATAGTTTTTAATGAGAAAAATGACTATATATTTAATTAAAATTTGTAAATATATGTTTATATCCTAAAGTTAACTAATTTAATTAGGTTTAGAGTTATATAATGACGTTTTGGAGATAAGTTTTAATTTTTTTTGAAAAAATATTTATAAAATTTTTCAAAATAAAAAAAAATATTTTTAATTATATTTTTAGAACTATTTTGATGACGAAAACTTTATAAATTATACATACAACATGTATGTAAACATTTTCCTTATTATTTAGCCAAAATATAAATATTTCCTTGCTAGAAATATAAACACGCGTTTAGCATCGAAATTAAATAAAAAGAAAAAAAATCATAAGAAAAAAGGAAACCGAATCTTATAGCTAATCACTTATGATCTTTCGGTTAGTATTTTCTATATAAATGGAAACACAATGAAACAATAACCACAAATCTTTATTCAACTCAAAGTTACAGAAAAAAAAAAGAAACATAACCATGGCTTCTTCTTCGTCATCCTCTTTCCCTTCGTCTTCATCGTCCATGACGAAGAAACCTACTAATGGTTCCCACATTCGACAAACCCTCTTCAAGAAACCTTCTTCTGCAGAAGCTACACGCTTAGCTAAAAGACTAGAGAACGTCTTCAAGAAAGCTAACGAGCTTTCGATTCTCTGTGGAGTCGAAGTCTGCGTCATATACTACGGACAAAACGGAGAGCTCAAAACATGGCCTGAAGACAGAGAGAAGGTCAAAGACATGGCTCGAAGGTACAGTGAACTAAGCGAGATGAAACGACGCGTGAAACAAGTTGATCTTGAACTGTTTCTTGAGACGATCAATAAGGAAGATGATTCCAAGAAGAAGAGAGTGAAACTCGGGTCCAGTTACAAGTATCCAGATTGGGATCCGAGGTTTGATAATTACTCTGTGGAGCAACTCACGGAGGTGATTCAATCCTTGGAACGTAGTCAAACCATGATGAAACGTAGGCTTCGAGTTGTTGATGACGCTCAAAGACAGAGGAACATGGCTGGTCAAGAACAGATGATTGCTGCTACTAATACAACCAGTGCTGCCATGAATCATCTTCAACAACATTCAAACCAGGGTTACATGAATCTGTTTAACCCTAGAATCAGTACTTTACCGCAAAGCCAAGCCTTGACGTCAGCTTATAACCAAGCGTATTCTCTGGCTGCGGTTCCGGATTCACTGATAATATACCAGGATCAGAGTTTGGAAAGTTACTCGAGGTTACTTGAGATACAAGAAACTGGGATGAATGAGGTTCTGAACACGAGGAGCATGTTACCCTACAATAGCTTCAACACCAACTGTGTTAATGTTTCTCCTAACCAGAATTGTTTCAAAGTGGAAGATCTCTCTTGCTTCCCTGGGGCACAAGAAACTGGGATCAACGGCATGAATGTGGAAGATTATTCCGGGTTACTTTGGGGGCAAGGAACTGAGATTAACGTGTTGCAGAACATGGACATGTACGGCTACAACAACAACAACAATGACACCAATGGTTTTGCGCATCAGCTTGTTCAATCTGTTCAAACACCACCCGTTTATCAATAGATGGATCGGTCAACACAGAATACCAGACATCTCTGCGAGATTTGATCTGTGGCAATCTCTTATAAGTTATAACGTAGAAGCATATATATTGCTTTTGATGCAACTATCAGTTCACAACATTTATCAATCTGTCTTTAAGTATGTCAGAATATTATTAGCTATATGCAAAGTTACTAACTATAGTATGTGAGTTTGTTTTTGTGTCTATTAATATCTCCTTTCCGCTGAGTATTTGTAAGCATTAATGTTTGCTTAATAAAACCATTTATGGAAGGCTTTTTGTAACGTTAGCTTGTCTCACTAATCATCATTACTTGCATAAAAAGGTTTAAAAAGAAGGAAAATGATAAAATGGAAAAAAAGTACAAAGAGATCCAACTGGCTTCGAGCTAAGAACAATAAAGTGTTGCTGTTCTGTCTTCTTTCTTTGTAGCCGTATATTCGAGCAGTCTCTAGAAGTGAAGGAAGCTTGTTGTTAGGGTTTGTATCTATGTTGGTGATGATGACAAGCCCTATTCAAATTCAAGTGGTGTTGTTTCTCTTCTTGTCTAGTCACGAAAAGCCCTATTCATATTTCTCTGTGAGAGTTGGTGTCAATCTTAGTTTGGGGTCAATTCTTATCCATGTTTGTCTTCTTGTCTAGTGATGACAAGCCCTATTCATATTTGCGTGTGAGAGCTGGTGTCAATCCGCTATGGAGACTTGGATGAGCACTGGCGCTGATGGAGTTCCACAGGTAAGCAATGTCGATGGGACTCATGAACTAGCTCTAAAACCCAAGACTACTGAGGAAAACTGAGACATAAAGAAGAAGGGGGCCAAGATGATGCCACTGAGAACGTTGTAATACAGTTTCCATCATCATAAAGCTTGAGAAATGCACTTGAAAATGTTGGTTACATGTTTAATCTTTCAGTTCTGTAGATATATAACATAGAGATCCTGTCCCGAGTTTTTCTTCTCTTTCTCGACATAGTGATATGGAAGCTTAGACCAGAACTCATGTTGATGTCTTTGATCCCTTTTCAACAAAACTCCACAACTTAAAAAGGCATGCAGCAGTCAGCAACAGATTGTACGGTCTCTAACAGGTTTAAACCGACCTGTCATTTTGTTGTCTTTGAAGAACGTTGGGGTATTATCTTACTACTTCCTTGTTGCTAATGTGGACAAGTTTAAAAGTTTGTACAAATGCATGAAAGATAGCTTTGAGCTGCACTAAACCACATTTTAAGTCATTGATTAGTGCTATAAAGACTTTTTAAATTCCTCTGATACTGTTGTTATTGAATTCAAGGCATGTCAGGGAAACAGAAATTTACAATCTTGAAACAAAAGTTACCCCATATTCTATGAACATGTGTGTTTCACAAACCAGATACAAACTTTGCTCATCTCCATTACCTGTTAGCTCCAACTATGATTAATGTATCTTGAATGACCAAAAACAAAAACAAACATATTGAGACCACGAGTCTCTTCTTCTTCTCATGTCTTATGTCTCTTCCTCAAGTTCCTTATAGTTGGCAAGTGCCTTTCAATTGAACGTGGACATCCAAAAAACATCAATAGATTTCCACAGCTCTTTTCACCATCTTCCTCACTTCCTTGAGAACTTAAATGGCTTAAGTAAGTCTTGCCTTCATAGATATAGGTAAGCTGTTGCCATAGCAAAACACTTAGCCCAATCGCCACTGAAAAACTCGCCACAAAGAGGTATACTAGAACAAGGCCTCGAACAGAGAAGAAGAGAGCGTTGGCTATGTAAGCAAGCATGATATTCTTCACCACTCTCATAACCGATAAACTATTTGCATGTGCCATGTCGGATGCATACGCTGCTTGGTTTTCCAGGGGTGGCAAGATATGTATCAAGGTATATACACACATAACCGAAGCGTAGATTGTGCTTATGACGGCTGAGATAAGGAAGGCGATGAAGTTTTTGTGATTACCCGCACCAACACAATTACCAATCTGCATATACAACACAAGGAGAGCCATTAGCCTTAAGACACAGCTTAAGACATTGATAAACAAGTTTAGTAACCAAGTACTCTATGAATACAACACAAGGAGAGTCATTAGCCTAAAGGTCTTAACAAGTAAATAAGGACACAGGTTAAGGTATTGAGGAAGATTAAAGGAAATGTATGAAAAGGAACAATGAACTTATATGTGAAGCCATGAGACTTACAAAGGGACAATGATGATCCATGTCTAGGACACACATGCCACAGGTGCGACAGTGATGGGTTCTAGGTGACTTTGGTTTGGAGCAGTGGTGACAAAAGGTATAGTTGTTAAGTGCGCCGCTCCCAACTCCAGGGTGGGTTCCATAAACAATATCTATTGGTTTCCCCGCGCACTTAAAAGCAACAAGAATGAATGTTGATAACGTTGATATCGCCAGAGACACTGCTACAACAGAATGGAAAATCCCACAAGCCAAGCTGATCGAAAACACGACCGGAAACGCTGCCCAAATCCCACCACCTGCAGTTTCTTTCCAGAATTAGTACATTTAACAAGATAATGGCAAATATCATTTCTTAAACTTATGTTATTCTTTTGGACTACTGAAGAGGAACTTACATATCACAAAGAGCATAAAAACAGCAAGAATAACAACAAAACACCGGTCACGGAACCGTCTCAACCCAAAGTTTCTGGTTTCAAGTCTGACTGGATTCTGATTCGTGATTGCACCACACCAGCCACACTTAAAAACAGGTGCGTATGATGGAAGAACAAGGTTTAGTCCACATCCCCAGCAAACTGTTTCATACTCTTCGTTTATGGTCGCAACAAAACTCCCCTGGAGAAAAAAAAACGTAACAGTTCAGACTTTCAAACCTATGCAAGAGAACAGTAGCACTAGCATATGACCTCAAATGTGTAAACACACACATACTACGACAAAGACATCACAGCTTCATGATTGCCTAAACTCTATTATGTTCCTCTCTACTAAATACTGATGACTACGAAGCTAAAACCTTCCCATTACAAAAGCAAGTCCATTAGCTCGGATATAAAAAAGGATTTGCATCAAATATATAACACCAACTTTGATGAACTCTGCACTCTCTGTCCTGTTTATTCTCTGAAACAAGTTTACAAGACCCTATTGGCATTCATACGCTAACTCCAAAATCCACGCTACAAGCACCATGATCTTATAAACCCGTAGTAAAACTAGTTTCAAGATTGTATACACACTTCTCAGGAATCAGAAGCTGAGATCTTGAAGAGACTGCACTAACCTGGGAAGACTCTTCCATGGCTTCCTCAGAGATCCCAAAAGCTATTCTTTATAAAAACCCAAACACAAGAGAATATTCGAAATCTCTAATCATGGGGCGAGGAGGTTCAACGATGTCGATTCGCAGATCAGAACCAACAGCTCCCTTAAAGATGCGATCTTTCCACGAAGATCTGATAGATTGTTGTTGGGTTTTTGATACTTTTATCAATCCGATATTGGTTGAACACGATAACAAGGCGTCACATGTGTCTAGGGTTGACCATCTCTATATTCACAGATACGCCTCTAAGGAGAATGATAAACTCAAATTCCTTCTCTCTCTCTATCTCTCTATCGCTCTATCTATATAGAGCAATCTACCCGTTAACGAATGTCACGAATAACGACGGCGACGGAAGACACCGTGAATTTTTTTGATCAGAAACAAGGGAGCCGAGAAGAAGTCTGTTTGCATATCTAAGGCTCTCCCAATATTTTCCTTTCTTTTTGGTCCCTCTATTATGTATTAATTACAATGATATAGCGTATGAAAAGTAATTATTCTAATACAGCCCCAAAACAGAACTTGTTACAATACAAGTTATTACAACACTCGATTAAACCAACCCTAAAACCTTTCTTGTCTCTGCGCCGCCTTCTCACTCTCATATCTCTCTCAATTCTCTCCTTCGAGTGGTTTCGTTTCTACATGTAAGTTCCTTTACAAAGGCTCTGTATTGACAAGAAGATCAAGTACTTCGCTTTTTCTGTTCTATTGTAATATCCGAGCTCTTACAAGCTTTACACACCTTGTTTTTCTGGTATACAATCGTAACTTTTGGTTTTTAGGATGTAAAGTTCACGGTTTTAGGGACCAGTGATTACGATACAGAACCTGTTTAGATGACTCGTGTGATGCAGAAGCCTTGGGTTTTGTTGAGCTTGCATTGTCTGTTTTAGAACTGACCCTCTTTCCGAGATTTAGAATTACTATCAAATGTGTTGTTTTTTTTGTTCATTTATATGTTCTGTATTCTTGCTGCAGAGAGTTGGTTGGTTGAGTGGATTTAGAATTCAGACATGGTTGAGCTGGAGAAGAAGTCCAGTGATGAGGTGAAGAAGAGGATAAGGAAGCGAAACCGTGGGAAGAAAAACGACCTTCAAAAGGCTGAAGAAGAAACCCACAACGTAGAGGAGAACGCAGATGAAATCCAGAACAAGAGAGAAAAGAAGGTTAAGAAAGTGAAGAACCTGCAGGGTAGAGGCGAAATCGAGGAAGAAGAAGAAGAAGAGGTGGAAGCAAAGGAAGAAGTAGAAGAAGAGAAGAAGATGGTGGTTGTCGGGAAAGGGATAATGACCAATGAGACTTTTGAATCCCTGGACTTATCTGAACAGACTTTTGAAGCTATCAAGACGATGGGATTTGAACACATGACGCAAGTACGTAAATCTTGAACCTTTTTATGATGTTTTGTTTAGACCAGATTTGTTCACAAGTCTCTGAATCATTTGCTATCATTTAGATTCAAGCTGGATCAATTCCTCCCATGTTGGAGGGAAAAGATGTTCTTGGTGCTGCCAGAACTGGTTCTGGTAAAACCCTTGCTTTCCTCATACCAGCTGTAGAGTTGCTGTTTAAAGAGCATTTCTCTCCTCGTAACGGGACTGGTGTGATCGTTATTTGCCCCACAAGAGAACTTGCTATCCAGGTATCCACCATATTGTCTTTATAAGTAGATAAAGTCCTGTAATTCTTGCAATGCGCCGTGTAGAACATATCTGTGAGGTTCTCATCTGTGATGTAGATTGTAATTGCATTGGTTTTGTAAAGTGTGAATCTTGTTTTATGTTAGTGCGGCCTCTCCTTCCCATTTTTACACTGTTCTGTTTTTGATATTCTAGACAAAGAATGTTGCGGAGGAGCTACTCAAGCATCATTCACTGACGGTTAGCATGGTTATTGGTGGCAATAACAGAAGGTCGGAAGCACAACGTATTGCGAATGGTTCAAATTTGCTGATTGCAACTCCTGGGCGTCTTCTTGACCATCTTCAACACACAAAGGGTTTCATTTATAAACACCTGAAGGTACTGTCCTTTTCATTGTTCCAATTGACAAGTGTTCTTGTCTTCTTTTACTGTTGGAAACTACAACTGTTGACCCACTTGGGCATCTTTTATTATAGACAAACAATATAAGTAAAAAAGCCATAGATGAACTCTAGAAAGCAGGTTATGCTGTGTTTATTTTGCCACCTCTGTGATAGAATAAGAACGGGAAAACTACAGAATGTTTAGTTTATAATTAGTTTTTTAGCTTGTGTTGTAGTCTTAGTAATAATTATATGATTCTAATGGATTTTATTCTTTATATATGTACCCTTAAATTGCAGTGCCTTGTGATCGATGAAGCTGATAGGATACTGGAAGAAAATTTTGAGGAAGACATGAATAAGATTCTGAAGATCTTACCAAAGGTAAGATATCTCTTTGTGTCTTAAACAAGGTTTATCTAATGAAGAATGAGAAAACTATTATATAAATTCAAACCTTTCCAGTATGAGAGCTTCCTTTCTTTTCTTTTATTTGTGTAAAGTTTTCCTTAAAAGCAACATGCCATGGTATTGCTATTCTCGTATGCCAAATCCCACTGGCTAAATAGTATTGTTGGATTATGTATGTTTAAATGTATACACAGAGTATGGGCATTACTGTGGTTCGGATTTTGTACTGATTACATCTTATCATGTTTCTGCAGACTAGGCAAACCGCACTATTCTCTGCCACCCAGACCTCCAAGGTATATTTCTGTTATCTGCGTATTTTCACTAGTAGTTACTTCATGCTTACTCTCGTTGAATCGTTGCAGGTTCAAGATCTTGCCCGGGTGTCATTGACGTCTCCCGTTCTTGTTGATGTCGATGATGGTAGGCGCAAGGTATGAATCAAAAGAAACACACTGGTAATAAAAATATGTGGGAGCATGCTATGAAGATTTTACTTTAATAAGTTTCCAATACTGTTAGGTGACAAATGAAGGATTGGAGCAAGGCTATTGTGTTGTTCCGAGCGAGAAAAGACTTCTCCTCCTAATATCTTTCTTGAAGAAGAACCTAAACAAAAAAATAATGGTGTTCTTCTCGACGTGCAAGTCTGTACAATTCCATGCCGAAATCATGAAACTAATCAACGTGGATAGCTGTGACATCCATGGAGGACTGGATCAGAACCGAAGAACTAAAACCTTTTTCGACTTTATGAAAGCAGAGAAAGGTATCTTGTTATGTACTGATGTTGCTGCTCGTGGTCTTGATATTCCTTCCGTGGTACGTATCTTCTGGAATTGATTATGAACCCTCTTATACTCAAATAATGTTAAATCATATTTGGTGTAATCTTATTTTATGTAGGACTGGATAATACAGTATGATCCTCCAGACAAGCCAACGGTAGGAGAAATACGTTGACCTGGTTTTTCTATATCCCCTTTTGTCTGTTTTATGTGCATCTTAGATGGGGTGATGATGCTGTTTGCAGGAATATATCCATAGGGTTGGCCGAACAGCCCGTGGAGAAGGAGCAAAGGGAAAGGCATTGCTTGTCTTGATCCCTGAAGAGCTTCAGTTTATTCGATACCTTAAGGTTTGAATGGTTTTTAGATTCTTTCTTGTGAACTGTATGACTGAGAGGAAAGAGAGATCAATCAAAGCTAAACCTGCTTGCTTTATTGATTGTTACTTTAACCCGCAGGCTGCCAAAGTACCTGTAAAAGAGCTTGAGTTCAATGAGAAGAAGCTTTTGAATGTTCGATCTGCTCTGGTAATAGTCCTGATTCAGTCTTTTTTGTGTGTCAATAACTTCCCGTTTGTAATTGTATACGTTGTGATAATAGCATCGTTTCTTGCTCTTGTCCTACAGGAGAAATATGTTGCCAAGGACTATAATCTGAACAAGATAGCCAAGGACGCATACCGGGCTTATATTGCAGCATACAATTCACATTCTCTGAAAGACATTTTTAATGTTCACCGACTTGATCTCCAGGTAATGTTCACACACACACAAACTATATGGCTCTTGCAAGGTTGGAAGATAATCTGGTTCTCATACTTTTGTAATGGAATGTCACAGGCGGTTGCTCTATCGTTCTGCTTCTCTTCGCCGCCAAAAGTTCATTTGAACATAGAAAGCGGAGCTGGGAAGGTGAGGAAGGCGAGGAATCAGCAAGGTCGCAATGGCTTCTCTCCTTACAGTCCCTATGGCAAAGGCAAGTCCACACCTAAAGAGGCATGAAGTGTCTCGACCTGCCTTTTTGTTTTATTAATTACAACGAAGTTTTGTCTAAAGAGTAACACTACTGCGTTTCTTGTAATACTTTAGATCTTTTGGGTTGTTATAAGAATTATTTGATTAATTTATGGCAGCATTCTCTCTTATTATATAAGAAAAAAAACTAGAGAAATACTCTTAAATAACACCAAGTTAAATTTTGTTCAATTAGCACATACAGAATATATTTTTAAATAGCATTTATTAAAAGAGAATAATAATATATTTATAAGTTTGAGTTTAGGATTTAGTAATTAATATTTAGGGTTTAGTATTTAGAGGGTAAAATTATGATTTAAGATGTAGCGTAATTTAAAACTTTTATTGATTAATACTACTTTGGAAATTTTTTTTAAAATATTATTTTGTAACAAAAACTAAAAAATATGATATTTAGTAGATTTGTCCGAAAATATGAAGTTGAAATGTAAAGAACAACATAAGTAAGGTTACAAGAAAAGTGAAACATGTTGATTGAAACCTAGACCGGTCAATGTATTTATTTGGAATGTCACTACTTAAGAAGTAAAGAACGATGCAGCCTAATGATGAATGAAACCTGAAGGAGAACAAAATGCTCAACCGTGACTAAGCCAAACCAAAAACCGAAACAACAATAACCGCAAAGACAACAAAGCCAGAACTGCTGAACTGGACTGCGGTCTTAAACGCACTGCTCTTCTTGTGAATTGAAGTCGGTAGAGATGGAGATGAAGACGAAGAAGAAGGAGGAGGAGGAGAATCTGGCGAAGACTCTGTTGTCTCCATGACTTTAATGATCATCTTCTGACCCTTTTCGCAGTGGCCCGAGATACCACTAATGAAGTAAAACAAACCAGGACGGTCTAGTTTGAAAACCGTGTCTTCATTGTTCGAATATAGTTGCGGTTTAGTCGCCTTGCATTTCTTGTACTCTTCTTCTGACACCACTAACACTGAGTCTTTTGTGTAGTTGAAACCTTTATCAAAATCAAGAATCACCATAAAAAAGCAAGAAGTTCATATATTATTTGTAAAGATGAAAACTGCATACAGAAAAAAACACTTACGGACAGTGTCGCCAACTTTGAACCGGTTGTGTGAAGCCCAATGGTTAAACATATCTCCTTGAGTCTTAGATTGTGGTACCATCCAACCATCTTCTCCTCCAACTTTAAACTCAGTGCATGAAACATATTGAAACATATAAAAGGAAACAAGAATGATGATAACGAGAGTGGTTTTCTTAGAAGACCTCATTTGTTGTTGTTTTTTTTGGATTGGTATCAAGGGAGCTTTGTTGTGGATAGCTTGTGAATGCTTTGAGGTTTTGAGTTTAAAAAGAGTGAAGAGACTTCGAGGTCTTGTTAGTCTTGTCCACTTCTTAAGGGATACTTTAACGGATATAAGATTGACTTGTTATTTTTTACTTTTGTTTGAATCAAATTGTGAAAACAACGACTTGAAGTTGTTGGGGAATATCAGATTTTGCGGGATTCGTACATAGTTTGCTCTAGTCTTAGGCTTTTATATATGTCCAAAACACTAACCAGTGCTCCTAAGATATTTAGAGTCCAATAAAAATAATAAAAAATTGGATCCTAAATAGTTCACAAAATTTAAATTTATAAAAAAACATAACTTAACTAAACATTACTATTGTCTAGTGTTGCTTTTATTTTTTTTTCTTATGAAAACATAAATACAATATTTAAGATTTGTTTTGTTTTTAAAAGTGGTTTTACAGCTTTTAAGTTCTGACATTTCACTTCTTCAAAAAATTATGCTACTACATACTATAGTTACTAACAATAAATCAAATAAACAGATCCTAAAAACTTTAAAAAATCCTAGGCAACATTCATTTATTTCATGGAAATGGGTCAAAGTCGATACCTGACAATAACCAGTCAAAATAGACTCGATCCAATGCTGGTCCAACACTTTAAGATACCGTAAACAAAGTTTTAACATGTTTTTTTATATTTCTTATCCAATATTATAGATTTTCATCATGTGAGAATTAGAACTATTTTCCTATATATTTAAGAAAAATTACATTAATTATTCATACTAATCCAACTTCATTAATGATCAATATTATAATAAATATTTGGTTGTATTCAATTATAAGTCTATTCATTTTTTTGTTAACATGAAATTTTATATTTTTAAAAATTATTATTTAATAATACATTTATTGAATATGGTTATCGATAAAATTTTCATAAATAATGCTAGATTCTTTTTTTGACCAAATCATACTGTTATAAAAGAAATAGGAATTATGTTTACAGATAAAATATAAAAAATAAATTAAAAATATATCCCTCATGCTATCGCCTTTAACATTGTTGGTTTTGTTGTGGCAGATAAACCAAACCAAATATTACATTTTTCACTAAACCAAAATCTTGATTTAAGACAAGAAAAAACAAAGACCAATCTCCACGTGTTTGCAAACCTTGCATGAATGCCACATCAAAGCTGAATTTGTCCTCCATATGTTTTAAGCCTTTCCTCTTTTGTTCTCTTGTCACCCACACAAAAACAACAAATCACTCTCTACAATGGCGGAAACATTTTCAAGCGGTAACGCTCAATATCTCCCCATCTACGGTGGCACCACCGATAACAATAGCCCCTACGCTTCACTCCTCCACCTTCTTCGATCTCATTCACCAACCTCCTCACAGCTCTTTAGTTACCTCGCTCTCTTCGTCTCCGTTGGAACCCTCCTCTTCCTTCTAAGCATATCCATCACCGCAACAGCCATAGGCTTCATAGTGTTTCTTCCGTTGATCATCATCTCGAGCCCGATCTGGATTCCTGTTTTTTTTGTTGTTGGTGGGTTTTTATCGGTCGCGGGGTTTCTTCTTGGAACGTTGGCCTTGGCGTCGTGGATGTACCGTTACTACCGGGGCATGCATCCGGTTGGATCGGATCAGATGGATTATGCACGTAGTCGGATCTATGACACGGCCTCTCACGTTAAAGATTACGCTAGAGAGTATGGTGGATATTTTCACGGTAGGACTAAAGATGCGGCCCCTGGTGCTTGAGTCTTGACATGAATCGGTCCGTATAGTCTGGTCTGTTTAAGGAGGAGGAACACGTTTCACGCCAGTATTACATTTTGTTGTTTAATTTGTTACCGTTTATAAGAAGAAAAATAAGCTTCTATTTGGATTATGTACAAGCTTTATAATATTTTAGGCGCATGTGGTCGGCACTTGAAATGTAATATTTTGTTGGGAAATTTTCTAAAATAGTGCCCTCTTTCAAAAAAGAAAAAATTTCAGAAATAGAACAAAAATATGGTATGTTTATCTTTTTAGTATAAATATTAGTAAATCATTTTATATTTTAGGAATATAAATAAGCTAAAAATAATATTGATATAACTTAATTTAATTGAAAGCGAAATTATCAAAATATGATAAAAGAACTTTGGTATATTAGATGGGCAGATAATGCATACAATTGAAGTGTTTGAGCACAATGTTTGAAGGAATCTCTATTTCATTACTAAAAAGTATTTTGGTAAACATTTATGCGCGGTAAACATTTATGCGCATTTTCAAGCAGGAAATTTTTGTTAAAATTGCTTCGGTGAAAAATATAGACGATATGATTATACATAAATACAGAGGTGTTAAGGAGGGCACGATATGATTATACATAAATACAGAGGTGTCAAGACCTAATGATATTATACAAATTATGCGTATTAATCATTGATGTGAGATCTCATATTGTTTAGCATGAGATTCATGTGAATATGCGTATGAATATGAGATCTCATATTTTTTTGCATGGGACGTGAATACGCGGTCAACAGTCAGAGTTTTTTTTTAATTTTATGTTTGAATATTAGGAGGTTCGGGGTCGAAACCAGTAATCCTCTAAGTTTCAAACCACAACATGTAATATTAGTTTCGTCTCGACGGTTAGCTTGCACTAAGAATCTCTAATATAATGGTCATGATCTTTTCCATGTGAGCTAATAACCTATGGTTGTCAGCCAAAAGTATTTCAAAGAGAGATTATGGAAAAATATCAAAATACTTACACATGCTTGGATAGGCTAATCCATGTATACATTCATCTTATAAGACTGACATCAATTGGAGATTTAGATACTTTTATTGTGTTTGGTAAATCGTTTAGAGGATTTAACAAAGTCATCAATCGTCTTATTGTGGTTGATGAGACGTTTTAAAAAGTAAATACAAATGAGTTCTACTTGTTGCGACCGTTGTTGTTGGAAATTCAGATTTGCATCCTATTACATTTAGGGTAATCGACTCAGAGAATGATCGTTCTTGCGAATGGTTTCTGAGACAGCTAAAAGTTGTCATTGCTAATGATCATCATTTGTTTTTATTTCGGACAGACATAGATCCATCGTTATGGCACTTGAGAACGTGTATCTGATAGCTAGACAGGCTATATATATATATATATATATATATATCATGAAAGCGACACGATGGAGTTTCCATTGTCGTAGAGTTGATTTCTTCTCGAATAAGTACATTACATCGTTAATCTCCTGTAAATATTTTGATGATGTTAGTATACAATATGTATGTATAATAAATATTTTAAATAGAAGTTAGTAATATCTAAGGCTTACTATGTTATGAGCCACTCGGATGGATCCATAATACGATTAGCAAGCTCAAAACTTAAAACAAAATGTCTAGTTTGTAGATCTCTGAAAACCAAAAATAATGATACAAGATAATTTAGTAACAACACCATAAAAGGTAAATATATGTAACTAGGTGTTTTCCTGCACTATGTGCAGTGCTAAATTTTTAAATTTAAATTCTATTTAAAAAATAATTTTGTTAATATTTTAGATTTTATTATTTTTACCAATATTTTAATATAAATATTAATTTATTTAAACATAAAATTAAGATAAAATAAATAATTTAACTTATTTGAAATTATATTTAAGTTATATTTAAAATTATAGATAGAATTTCATTTATTTTTTGGTTAAGATGTACTAAATTAGATTGTATAAAATTAAATAAAATTGATATGTTTTATAGTTATCAAAAGTAAAAACTAAACATAATTTTTAAAATTTGCAGTTATAAAAAAATGATATTACGATTAAAATTTAAATTTTTCTTAACTTCGGATTTTTAGAATTAGATTTAGAGTTTAAATTTAAATGATATTCGAACTTCGGATTTTTAGAATTAGAAATTTAAATATGATTTGGATATTTAAAATTTTCAGTTTGAATTTGGTTAAGAGTTGGTTCGAATCATTGATGATTCGGTTTGAGTGCAGATACTTATTTTAATTATGTAAATGTTTAACAAAAATCTAAATATACTTAAGTCCTAAAAATCAGAAAATAAAAATAACATAAAACATATAAATTTGAATAATGTAAAACTAAATACTTCAGTTTACATAATAATTAGTTTAATTTAAATATTTAGATGGAGAACATATAGATATTTTTAGTATTTTGAGCATTTTTTTATTATAGATATTTAATTGTGACTATTTTAATAATATTTAGATATTTTCATATGTTTGAATATCTAATAGATATAAGTTTTAATATAATTAATATATTTACGTTTATAATTGTAATTTAGATATTTTGGTATCCAAAATATTTTAGGTTGAACTGGATTCGGGTCTCATTATCCAAATATCAAAAATTTAGATTTATCTAAGTACTTAATAAATTTTTGTTTGTGTTTAGTATTACTTTCAAATCAAGTTTGGTTTGGTTCTTCGGATCCATATATTTTACCCAAACTTATTTTATTCTATTAATATAAAGTAAAATAAAATAAATGTATTACAAAAATATTGGGTTTGTTTTACATAAATGATTATTAGACCATACTTTAAGAATATAAAAAAATGGTTGGACGTCATGTTAATATTGGTGGACATGTTGCAAAATTGACGTAGTCTATAACAAATAATGTGTACTTTCTTATAAAATTCTTGGTAAATATAAGAAAAATACGATATAATTGAGTGAAAGAGGTTAGGGTTACGTCGAAAATATGTGATTTGTTCATTCGGCCATGAATTCTGTTTTTCAATCGATTTTGCAAAATTAATTTCTTTGAAAGATTTTCCGTTTTTTTTCCTACCAATCTAATTATGTTTCTAATTCTTGATTTGATATGAAAAACTATGAAAAGAAAAATAATATTTGAATAAACTAAAGATCTAAATTTTTGTGTGTGTTTTTTTTTCACTTCAATTTCTTTACATAAACCTCAATAAATTTTGGTAAGGTACGAACTTTCAATTTCTAAAACCATTCTTATTCCAACATTTTAGTTGATGTGAATCTTTATAATTTTCTATTTTTTTCTTTCAACAATGATATTATTCAGTAGTTGCACGTAGATAACTTCAATTCACTTATACAAAAGCTAAAAATACAGAAACTAAAAATGTTTGATTAAAAAAATTAATGTATGAACACATTAAATTGCATGCAGTAGAGTACAAAAAATTAATGTGTGAACGTATTAATTGTTACAAAGAGATTTATTAAAAAGAAAAATAGTAGTTTGCATTAAAGTCATAATTTTTATAAGAAACATTCTCCACTCGACACATCAACGGTTTTTGAAATAAAAACTTCTCGTGAAAACACGTCACAGACCTTGTGAATAAATTTTCGGTAAATTTTAATAGTACTTCTCCTTTAATAAATATGAGATATTAATTTATAATATTATGTTTAAATGTAAAATATTAATATAATGTATTAAAGTTAATGAAAATTTACCAAAAGAAATTAGATATTTTTAATATGTCATTCAAATCTTAAATGCAGTTTTCCTAATTCCTTTTGTGTAATTTTTAGGAAGAAAATCATGACAGTCGAATTGAAATTGTGCACCAACGTAATTACATCCAAAAAAATTTTTGGAACAGAAAAACTTTCTTCAAAGTCAAAAGTTGCGTGCAGGGATAAAAATGAGAAAAAAAATATACTTATCATCCTGGACAAAGTGAGGAGGAATTATTTCTCCAGTGCTACGATATATTTAAGAAATTAAGTGTACTTAAGGTTGGCCTTCTAAACCTAGAGCCACTTAAAGAATGCTAGTATCATTATTTGGCAATTGGAAAAAGAAAAAATTGCACATGACTGGTCTTCATGACTCACTTCTCCATTTGAACCAAACAATAACAAAATTTCTCTAAGAAAAGGAAAATAAGAAATCAACAAAATTTCACAGGAAGCCCTAAAAATCCGCCATTGATGCCGGATTCGTACAGTTCTCTCTCTACTAGGGTTGGTGTCTGTCGTTCAAAGCCTCTCTCTCTCTCTCTAGGGCTTTTATTTAGTAGGTTTTGAAAAAAAAAAAAAAAGACAATGTCGGATTAATTATTTTTGCAGTTTCTGGGTCTCGTTCTCTATATATCTGCCTGGATCTGTACCTCTAACAAGTACATTTCGGGTAGAATTATTTTGTTTTTGTTTAATTGTAATAACAGTCAAAGTTATGGTTCTCACTACCAAGATCTAGGGCTTTTTTGTTGGTAACTCAGATCTAGTTTTTTTTTTTAATTCCTCATCATCTTTTTAATTTATAATTTAGCTTTCTATGATTAGGGTTCATACTTGTATTTGTATATTGAGTATATCTTTTTGGTTCTTGTTTTGTTCTTCTTACCTCTTGACAGATATTTTTTCTTGATAAGGAAACTAATACCCTTTTAGTTTTTTTTTTATTTGAGAAAGTTAATCCCCTTTTAGTTGTTATCAATTGGTTTCTATTAACTCTCACAACTACTCTTTGCTGCGTATTGTTATTTTATATTGTTTTTGAATTCTAGAAGTATACATTAACATCTTCACAAATATAGGTATGGGGCCACTTATTTACATATTTCAATTTTTTTGTTCTTCGCTCATGGTCGATTTTTTGTTTCTTTTTACCTTTTCTATACCATTTTTCCTCTGAGAAGAATAAACTTGTGGTTTTAAATTCATCTGAATTTCTTTTTCCTTATATTTCAATCATATTTCTCAACCTTGTTAGTGATTTGCTTATTCAGAAACCGTCGTACTATATTCACTAGGCTTGTTCAAAGCTAGTGACGAATTGTTGTAGTATAAACATTGTGTTTTTTTTTATGTCTGGTCACATTATTTTAGAAACATAAAAGTTATGGTCGACGAATTGTTGTAGTATAAACATAATTTATCTTTTGATCAAGAAAAAAATTATCTTGTCGTTGATATTATAAACATATAAGACATCTACACTGACGTTGTATCACAAAATGTTCAATATATTTAAATTCATTTTAAAACAAATAATGATACTTTGTTTTCTTATACTTATTAGTTTTACCCTTTTTCACTGACTTAACATAGTTTTGTCCTTATGGTACGGCTTACTTTTACAGACTACACTTGAAATACAGATTAGATTCATAGTTTGCCTTTCCTATAAGTATTAGCCTGTGATGTGTACCTTGATTTTCCACTTTTCTTTAATCTAATTTGTCTTTTGGCTCCTGACCAAAAAACACAAAATCAGTGAGAAAGGACAATTACACAAAATCGAAACTATTAAAATGGTGAGTGACACCAAATTATTGTTCACTTTTAGCAATAATTTACAATATACTTTTAGCATATATATAAACGAAGACATTAGTGGAACAAGCGAACTATTAGTCTCAACATATGTATTTTGTTAATAAAGGAACAGTACGAACATCAGGTTCATAATCGCACATTTTGTTGTTTTTATCTGTACCAAAGTACTATATCAAATTCAATCTTTTATTGTTTATCTATGTCCAGTACAAAACTCTAGTTCGAGAACATAATATATCCTTGAAGTCTGGATTTGAGTAAAACCAACTCTACTAGTAATTCAAGTTATCACAATAGAAGTACCTTACAACTCCCAATATATTTTGATTGATCAGAACAGATGTTATATTATGATGTGTATATATATAATTGGTTAAAAACAAAACAAACACCTTTACCTCATTTAAAATCACAATTATAGTCTATTAAATGTGATAGTCGCGTCTCTGTATAAAATATTCAGACGCATATGAACTTGTGTGTAAACATAAACGCACTTATTCATAATAGTGACCACAAGCCCTTTGATTAGTTGCATCAATTAATTAAGTTAAGAACCTTGAAATCTAATTAAAGGTTTTATTACTTTTTTATTGTTGCTTGATCCACTGACGTCGAGGAGTCATAAAGAGAATCAGTAGAAAGTGAATTAAATCATGAACAATAATTTACCATTTTCACTAATTTTTGCGCAATTTTTGTATTCCAGAAGGCAGACGATAGTCGACAAACTCCAACACACATACTATATTAACAAAATGCGTTCAAATACTATACATATCATAGTTAATTTTCCCTCGAATTATAGAAATAAAGTCTTATACAAAAGACATTGATTATTCTACATTGATTTGATTAATATGTGACTCTAAAATGAAGAAGAAAGATTCACATACATATCTCAGCTGTACATGAGGTCTCTCGGTTTCCCCAAGAAGTGATGAAGATCCGTAAACTGATGCTGCTGCTGCAAGGTACGTAACCAAAACAGACAATCTGGTCAATAAAAACGGCGTCATTCAAACCTTGATGTGAAACTATATGGTAATGAACTAATGATTAATAACCAACTCACAAAAAATAGAACGAACGGTTCTAAAAAACATAAAACGAACTCTACACTAATTTTACAACATTAATTGACTGGTGTTGGTACTTAAGGATTTGAGATAGCCTATAAAACTTGCATTTACTAATTACTAGTAATCAACAAAAAAACTCTAAGAATCAATAAATGTGATATAGAATAAGGTACCTCAATTGAGCTAGCTGCCCCTTGGCTGCGATGGTGATTAGGCATTGGAAATGATGAATTCAATTTGTTGAACACAAATTCATTGCAAACTGCAAAACCATACTTCTTGCAAAGAAGTTCTTCCATCTCTTCTTGGCAAGGCGTCACCTCAAATGAATTCCAATTTACATCGGTTTTATTATTCTTTACTATCTCACCATGATGATTATGAGCTTCTTCATCAAAAACATTTACTTCTGATATTCTATTCATCATCTTCTCCTTTGTTCTAACCTTTGCTCTCTCTCTTGCTTTAGCTCTCGCTTCCTTAGACAACTTCTTCAAAATGGGCGTTCGCGGTTGCAACATCTTTCTCTTCCCTCTCATCGATCTCCCATCCACCTTATTTTCTCTTGTTTCTATTGAAAACAGATGAATAAAATTAATAATTTAAAAAACTATAGTAGTTTCTCCTTTTATAACCTTTTGATATAGTTTAGGAAACTGAAAATATATAATTGTAAAACAGTAGACAACGTTTCACGTACGTACCGGTCGAGTTAGTATTGCTGCCTCTATCCTCGACTGTCCACATGGATGCAAGTTTGCATAGATCAGACGATGAGTGCTTTGATCCTATAACATTAAAGTAGAAAGTTATAATTTCAGAGTAAGCATGAAGAAGATGAAAAAATTGTCAGAAAAGGTCTTAACTATAGTAGAATTATAAACTAGAAAAAAATTAATGTATATTTACGAGTTTGAGACTTCTCGCAGCTGCCACAGTTAAACTGGTTAGAAAGGCTGCTCGTGATCTTTATGATCTCCGGTTTGGCTTGTGTGAGCAACCAGTCAACGGTTTGGCTGGCTTTGTCGAATCCAAGCATGTCTTGTAAGCCGAACAACTCTTTGGCGACATCTAGAGAGAGTCTCATCCTACGATCTCTTGTCCCTTTAGCCGTTTTGATCTTGCTGTGCCGGTCAGTTCCGCTTGGTTTCTTGACTTTATTCATTATTGGGTCTTGAAAACTTGAGATTCTCTGGGAGTCTTCTATGTGGGTGGTTATGGTTTCCAAGGGCTCGACGAGAGATTCTCCAATAGTGTTGTTCAAGGGAAGAAGTGATGGATGATGATGATGATGGTCATTGGTGGTGATGGTTTGGTTATCATTATGGCCATCGTTTTGTGGGAGGAAAGAGGCAACGAGGGCAAAATCCTGGACGAAATCGAATTGAGAAAAAGGAGAAGTGCTTGTAAGAATTGATAATGATGGTCAAGATGATTGCTTGATGTGTTGGAGTTGGATTGAATCAAGATGTCGTTAATGGAAGAAGAACAAGGGCTAAAAGGGAGTTGTGGTTGTGAGGAGTAATGGTCAATGTAAGGGTGGTAGTCTTCACTGATGGTGGTAGTAGTACTGAAAGACCTGTTGTTGTTCATATCTTTTTGGGGTTTTGAAGCAACAAAATTAAATTAAAAACCCCTAAAACAAAGTTTTGAGAATGACACTTGTACTTAAACCTTCTTTCAAACTCAAGAAAAAGAGAGGAAAATGGGAGAAAGAATAAAATCAAAGAAAAGATTACTATTACACTGACGAAGACAATCGAAATTATCGAAAGAGAAAAAAAAATACTTTTCTTCCTAAGCCTGCAAAATCAAGAAAATGAAAGAAAGAACAGTAATACTGATTAGTACAATATGTCTTTGTTCAAGAGAATCTATGTTCGAATCTAAATGTATAGAGTGAGAGAAAGAGAGTACCTTTATTGAAGTAAAGGACTAATGGTTGAGAAAGACAACACAAGCAAGATGAGTCTATGTGCTATGAATTAGAATGGAGAGAGAGAGAGAGACCTATAGATATGAAAATGGGGAAGGAACAACATCCATTTGGAGGAGGCTACGCTTTTGAAGAGAAATTTATCTATGAGAAATTATTAAAAATAACATAAGTTAAGTATCATTTTGCAGAAATACACACTATCAAAAATATATTAACATTTGAATTTATATTTTACTGATTATTGATTATGATTCAGTGTTAAAGGGGTTATGTTAAGTTTCTAATTTTTTATAAATATTTAAAATTAATTAAGTCTATTTAGAACCAACTCTAACAATAATCACTAAAGTGTAAATCCAAATATTAATATATTT
This sequence comes from Moricandia moricandioides, assembly GCA_905132885.1. Lineage (NCBI taxonomy): Eukaryota > Viridiplantae > Streptophyta > Magnoliopsida > Brassicales > Brassicaceae > Moricandia > Moricandia moricandioides. The sequence continues at coordinate 21,886 of CAJHQQ010001007.1, read as the reverse complement.
TTGATTGGGAGTATTTTTAAAAAGTGGTACTTAACTTGTGGTATTCATAGAAATTTCTCGAATTTCTTTTTTTAGCATAAAAACAATATATATATATTCTGTTTTCGTGAAAATGTGATAATAGGTTTCGGTTTTATTTGATTTTAAGGATTTTGTAAATAATAGGACCTTCTCTTTGTTAATATTCTTTGATTTCTTTGAGATATTTCATCACTAAAAAATAGATAAAAACTCAAGAAGTCTTTGATAGGTATAAAATTGTGATAGGTATCAAGAAATTAACTAAAGTTTATATATATAGACCTCAATATGAATTTAAGATATGCCTAATAATAGTTAGTTTATAACAAACATTTCTCTGTTGGGCTATTATCACATAATATAATCATCTATGCTATTAATCTTATTTTCGCTACAATTAATTATCAGATAGTAACTTTTAGTTAATTTCGCAGGTTTTTATAGTTTGAGTTAATTGTGTATTTGTTGACAAACATATATCTGATAATCTTTTCCTTTATTGTAAGGATATCTATACATTTTTCACATTGATGGATGTATATTTAACTAGCAAAGTAATATGGTGATTGTATTTAGACAAATCCTATCAACTTAATTATATAATTTAACATATTTTAGTCAATGAAGATATTATAATACAAAAGGGAAGGCAATGAGATTTAGAATCAGTGACACTGAAAACTAACAAAAAAACAGATAGAAGTCTTTGAATATTATGAGATGAGAATTAAGAAATTTGGATAAACAATAAATAAATAAATAACATAAAAGTTCAATAAGTATGCAAAATGGGTGCATAAATTTTGAAAGGAATAAACAAATAAAATGAGGAAAATTATAGTTTAGTTTTAATGAAATCAGAGGAAAATAAAAATAATTAAAGTTCTTGCTTTCCAAATGAGCAATTATTACATTAAAGTTGAATACAATTGTTGAGTTGTGTAATTAACCAAATATTTTAAATGATTTGAGATACAATAAGGTTGAATTTTGATTATTATGGTGAATTTAGAGCAGCTTGAAACGTATATAGCATATCTTGCAGTGTTACTTTTAAAAATTCTTTGAAATACCTTGCAATCATTAGAATAGTAATGTCTTAAATAACTAATGCAAAAAAATTTGGATATTGATTAGACATTCATAAATATTAAAATCACTAACCCTATATTTTAAAGGATTATTTTAATAAAAAATCATGATGAAAGGAAATGATATATCGAAAACACTGTAACCTAATGGTTAAGGTCTAAAGGTCTTTACACCTAGGTCTAAGGTGCAAATCTAAGACTACAATTTTTTGCAGATTATATAATACAAAACTTTTCAAAAGTTCCAGAATATGGTTAACAAAACTTTTCTGATGCGGAGAGAGAATGTCCATCGAAGATATTGTACATCCAGAACCGTCTATCCATCCAAGTATTTTGGAGAAAGCTTCATCGTGGAATCCTTATTCGTAGAGTTGTTTATCAATATCACATTTGTTGCAGATAGTTGATAATCTCATCACAAGTAATATAAAGTTAGAAATTATATGATGATGTAATGTGTTAACTAGTGTTAAAAATAAGAATAACATGAATTTATAAAAAAAAAATGCTTCCAAATGCTCGATTTAATATACACACTCAGTAAACATTTTTTGACATTTGAGAAAACATTTTGTAATGTTGTATTTCTACAGTCACTCGAAACAAATGGGAACATATGAAGGTTTGCAACTCGGATAACAGTTTTTCTAAAAGGGCAGCCCCTTTTGCTTACGTCCATTTATTTGAATCCAATTGTGTTCAAATAGCAAAAAAAATGACGAAAGCATTGAAAAAGTTGTCTTTGTTTTGACGTTGCATTGGCAAGACAAGAAGAAGAAAAAAGAGAGGTGATGATCTCTCTAACTACACGAAAATTTAGAATCCCTTAACAATTTACAAAGTTGCTTAATGGTCTTTTTTAATAACTACAGTTCAAATAACTTACAAATACTGTTATATTCCGATGAATATCTATGCTGGAAGGTTGAGCGATTAAAAGGTAGATTAAAATGATAAACAATTTTTCATTAACAAAATAAAATGGCAGGAGTACTATGTTCCAGCAAATAACGCAACTAACCAACATAAAGTGCAAACAAAAGTACAAAATTACAACAACGCATTTATTTAATAGTATTCATGACAACGAGGCTTAAAAGACAAGATTAAAACTCGGTTTCAAATTTCTGGCATTCAATCAAGAAAACCATCCGTTCTAAGACAATACTTTTCACGAAGAAAATAAAAGTAAATTGTTTAGAAGGTTAGAGCATTTTTTATTACATGTTTCTCAGTGAGTTTTCACTCTTAAAAAGTTTTTTTGAAAAAAATAAAATAATCTCAAAAACTTTTATGCACTTGATTTTATAAAATGAATAACTTTTATAGAATAATATTAAGTTATTATATTAAATTGTATTTAAAATTAATATTATATTTGTAAAAAAACAATAATGATGTTCATGAACTGGTCCAATTGGAGAGTTAGAATATGAAGTTTCGTTTACAAATTGGAAGAAAGCACGTGGCAGTGTGGAACCCTAACAAAGAGAAGCTGCAAAAAAACTTTAGAGCATGAGCATCAATGAACCCCTCTTGGAGTTCATCTTTGTAATATTTTATTATTATTATTTTTTTGTCAGATTTAAAAAAAAAAAATAATAATTGAACCAATCCCTTTCCGACACGTGGCGAACTTCTCCTTCTTGGGGTTCACCGGGATGAACTTTTGGAGAGAAAAATTCATCACTGTTCATCTAGAAAACTGTGTGAACCTCCTTATGAACCCCTGAACCCTCAATAATGCTCATGGCCTCTCTCTGTTCAGTATGCCATGAGCGACCAATCTTTATTTTCTTTTGACTCTCTCACACACATCTTCTCTCATACATGTCGCTTTCGCTAAAAAGAGAACCTCTTTCTCTCTCGTGCTTATCTTGTAAGCTTTTTGTATCACTATTTTTCCTTACACATTTAAATTATGAAAAGATTTAGTATATAATATATTATTTTATATACCGAAAAGAGGATATTAAGAGTTAATGTGTCGATCTAACATTTAAAGTTGAGTTATATAGTGAACTGGTGAGGTGCTACACTTTCTTTTGGTATTATCTATGTCACACACACAAATTATTTATAGATGGTATTATGACACATTGACACGATAGTACGTACTACAAATCTTAGGGAATTAGTTGGACGTACGGAAAGAGAGGCATTCAAACCCTCGTACACAAAAACATTATGACTGATCTATTTTTTAAATATCAAAGTATTGATAACAAAAAAAGAAGAAGAAAAAGGATTGTGATAAAGTTTAAGGTTACAGTTAAAACGTTATTTTATGCAAAAAAAGACAATTAAAACAAATTACCAAGTTACATATCCTCGCTAATGCGTGAAAATCGAACACTCACCAGGGCACTATACAAATACGTACGCTAATACAATACATGATATATGGAGGTATACAATACATATACACTGCTGGAACATCACAAACTTAAGAGTTACGTGCAAAGATGAAACACTCTCATTGTAAATAAAATCTCCTTTTTGGTCATCCATTGTTGCTCACTCTTTCCATTTATACATGCCGCCTTCTCATACCTAATTATCTAGTATCCCATGCCCTCTCTTCTCTCTCTCTCTCTCTCTCTCTCTCTCTCTCTCTCTCTCTCTCTCTCTCTCTCTCTCTCTCTCTCTCTCTCTCTCTCTCTCTCTCTCTCTCTCTCTCTCTCTCTCTCTCTCTCTCTCTCTCTCTCTCTCTCTCTCTCTCTCTCTCTCTCTCTCTCTCTCTCTCTCTCTCTAGGCCTGCCATTATCAGGAGGACCACATGACTATAATGGAAAGACTCGCTGGCTTCTTCTAAGGTTGCTTTCATTTTTTCTTTCTCATAGCCCATGAGGAATACAGCAACATATATCATATCACAATATTATTATTTCTTTGTGAAACAATTTAAGTTGTTTATAGTGAGACTCAAAATTAAAGTTTCAATCTTCGGTTAGTGTTTGAACCCTTTTTTCTTACAAAAGTGGCCATTGATTTTTGTTTTCCTTGAGTGCCTTCATTATGTGTTATATTAGTTACCTTCTGTTCCCAATTTCGTTGGTTACAAATCTCAGTCACTCATTATCACTCTCCAAAGTACAAAATTCTAACTTTATTTTTGTACCATCGTTTTTTCTTGGTTCTTCAGATGATAATTCATAATTTACTATTTATAGCAGAGAGAGTCAATGCTCTTTCATTTGGGTAATTTTCTTTTATGGCAATGTATTCTGCAAAATTATATGTGTTTGTCTCCATTTTTCTTCATGGGAAAACTCAATTTTGACTTCTTCCTTCCATTTTCTTAAAGCTTCATCTTTGTTTGTATAGACTAATTCTTGATGTTTATTGTTTGGGATGCCAAAATAATATCATTATAAGAAGTCGTAGCTAAGTTTTGTTAAACTAGTGCTCACACAACTTGAGAGAGACAACATAATAATAAATGTCACAAATTTGTTCAAGTATTTTTTAAGTGTAAAACTAAATAGAAAACTATCCAAATATTTTAAAGGAACTACCTATAAGTCTATATATAACAAAGTGGTTCCTGAAGAGTTAATTTGAACTTACTATTTGGGTGAATTTTTTTTTGTTTAGTTGACTATACTGGTTGAAAATATTAGTTTGCATAACTAATTTACTATTTCGATTACAACCACCTCTTAAATATCACGATTATTTAAGTTGGTTATGTCATATTAGTTTACAGGAATAAAGAGAAACGATTTTATTTATACCTTAGAAACTTGAATTTTATGAGAAAATAGAACACATTATCGCGACAAACTTAATGGGTGAGTAAGAAGTTAATGTACAGCTTTAGGGATAGGGAGAAGATAGGGGTTATAGCCTATGTTCCTACTTTCACGCTTACATATTCTTGTTATTTTTAAGAAATTAAACAACTTAGAAATCTAGAGACAACATATTGATCAGAATTATATATGTGAGATCAGTTACAAAAGCATCCTAAAATTTAAATAGAAACATATTCTTAATTGTAAATAAAAGCATATATATATATATATATATATATATATATATATATATATATATATTGTTTTTTTTCATCAATTTGGTTTAATCTCGGAAAAAAGTCGAAGCCACTTTATGGAGGGAAGGGCTACACAGTAGAAGTAACTATATACTAAAACTTCAAATATTCAAAGAACTTAGTGTTCATATCAGTGATCTACTAATAAAATAGCTCTGTCCAGTTGGTTACTTGATCACCTTAGTAGCCTTTCTTATATCTTATATATATATATATATATATATATATATATATATATATATATATATATATATGTGTGTTCTAAAACAGAAAATTATATGGTGCTCATCTTATTTATTTTAGTTAATCTCAATCGTAGAGGGTAGATTGAGGGTCTGACTGGTGTAACCACAACAGTTGAGGTTGCGGGCGTTTGCGGATGCAGATGATTACGGTTTTAAGCGTTATTAAGATATTTGGATGCTAATACAATGGTTACAATTGTTATGTTTACAGGATATATATGACTGATTAACAACCAACTGCAACAGTGATTAAATAATAAATTAACAATATAGATTTTTTTATATAATTATAAAAGTATTAAAATCATATTATTATAATAAATATAAAAACTATATTTATAAAAGCATACTATTAATTTTTAAAAATTATAAAAAAAATTATAATATAAATTAAAATATAATACATATACTTTTGATATTTTTATTAGAAGTTGTCACTAAAATAGATTTTAAAGAGAGAAAAAATAAAATAAATTTTATTAAATAGTATACCCGTAGAGACACAAAACTCCCAAACACAATACTACACAAGCTGCATCGTGACAAAACCAGAGCGCCTAACCAAAAAGACAGATCTCAAACAACTTGACCTTACTAAAAAAAGTGGACAACTCGAGACCACTACTATACATATCCAAATTAGATTGTGATTTTATCAACTCCTTAATGTTTTTTACTGTGTACCAGGGTAAAAGTATTGTTTAATGTTTTCTAATAAACTATTTTTTTAGATAACAAAATGAAACCAGATAATTCTCTAACATATACTAATTCATAGAATAAACCTTGAAAATGACGGATGGTTTTACTTTTGGTTTGCAATTTAGATGATGGGTTTGATATTTATTAAACGTGTTCTAATTGGAACTTAGTGTTCTTAAAAGTTTGATGTCATACAATGTCGAAATGGGAAAAGACATAACAAACTATTTTGTCAATTTAACTGCACACATATACTCACTCATATACACACGTATAACTAAATAATATTTGTTGTATACATATATAAATGTACAGTAGTACAGGTGTCAAAATGTACAGGTAAATAATTAATGTCTATATGTTGTATGCATATAAGTGTGTGCGTCTGTGTGATTATATATTTTTATGAGTTTTTGTGTTATATCATGGCTTAGTTTTTTTTTTCTTTTATCATGGCTTAGTTAGGTTGGTTGTACTAAAGTTTTTAATATATCATCAGTACAAGAAAATGGGGACACTCTATGATGTGATGATAATATTTTTTGTCAATAACATTTTCCCTAGCTTATAAAAAGTTAGAAACAAACAACACAATTTGTATTTTTAATCCGACATCCATTTCCTTCACTTACAGTCTTTAATTATGTGAGAATTAAGATGCGAGAAAAAAATAATTTAAAATATTAACATTCATAGGGTTTCACCATTAAAGTCTTAGACGTACGTATATGCAGATTAATTTTTGGAAGTGATAAAATACAGAAAATTGGATTGTTTTGTACAAATCACTTTTTCTAGTGTTCTAAAAATTAGTCTAAGTTGCGCCCATTTGGTCGGCGGTAAATCAGGTATTAGCAAAATAATTTTTACAAACTAATTTTTTACAAAATCGATTTAAGCGTTCAAAAATCGGTAAAATCGACCACTTAAACAAAAATCCTAAATAAAACACCCTAGCCATTGCGTAATTTTTAGAACATTGTTTTGCCTTACAATATTTTCTTTTCATTATTATTAAGCTTTCATCATCTTCCGAAAATATATATTTTCTGTTGTAGAAAAGAAAATTAAATAACATCCATGAAGATCTAATATGATCAAAGATCATTTAAGAATAGATCAAAAAATAAAGAATGCAACCTATGAAGATAAATAGGGAATCAACAAAACGAAAAATAAAGAAAGAAAAAGGAGGAATATACCTGACATAAAGATAAGTTCATATGACTTCAATTGCTCAATAAGTTCATATGACTTCAATTGCTCATCAAAGGCCATCATGTCCCTCTATATCGCCAATAATAGTGCTTTCTAGTACAAACCTCCCACTTCCCTTTGTCCAAAGTTCTCCAACTTATCAACGATATATATATATATGGTTGATATTAATTTCTGTGATATAGATTTATTTATATATATATATATATATCTGTATAATGATATGTGATAATATCTATCATTATCCAACCAATTTTGTCGCTAATCATGTTTCTAAAAAGAAATGAAATATTTTCTACTTCTTGAAACATAGTCCTCAAAAAAATTGTGGATTTGCGATAAATGGAAGTAATGAACTACTAGACAGATGTATATTTGGCCCAATAAGCCCAATATTAGTTTATGGCTTTATTTTTAAAATGGACCAACACGCGTGTCTCAAAGGACGTTGATCCACGCGCCGCCGGGAAAAGTTGCCGCCAATCGTTTTCCCGCCAAACTCGACACCATAACCTGCCTCGAAAAGTTGTCTCTTTCTATTCCAGTTGTCAGGAGAAAAGGATATTTGCTCCTTAGTCTCAGAGGTAGCCAAAGGTTCTTGCTTTATCTTCTGATGGAGGGTAACTTCGAGGAGACGAACAAGCTTCCGGAGCTTAAATTGGGTAATCTCAAAACCCTATTTGCTTTCTCGTGTTAGAATTTCAATTTGGCTTTGTGGGTTTCACGAAAGTTTCTTCTTTTAACTTTGAAGATGCTAAGCAGGCTCAAGGGTTTCTCTCCTTCTTCAAAACCCTACCAAATGTAAGTCTCCTTCTTTTTCTTTCTGTCTCTGGAGAAACCTATAGATATGAGTCTTAAGATTAGGGATTCAAGCAAATGTATTCATTGGAGAAAAGGTAGAGTAGTTTAAGAGTTCTCGAACTATGCTTATTTGGGTTTTGATTGGTCTTTGCTTACAGGACTCGAGAGCTGTTAGGTTCTTTGATCGCAAAGTGAGTTCTGAAACTACAACTTTTGTTACTTCTCACTGGTCTCTAGACTTTGATTAAATGCATTTTTGCAGGATTATTATACAGCTCATGGGGAGAACTCAGTTTTCATTGCACAGACTTTTTATCATACAACCACTGCTCTACGCCAGATTGGGACTGGGGCTAACGCTCTTTCAAGCGTTAGCATTAGTAAGAACATGTTTGAAACTATCGTTAGGGATCTTCTCCTGGAGAGGAATGATCATACCGTGGAGCTTTACGAGGGAAGCGGGTCGAATTGGAGGCTTGTGAAAACAGGTTCTCCTGGAAACATTGGTAGCTTTGAAGATGTTCTGTTTGCAAACAACGAGATGCAGGACACACCGGTTGTTGTCTCCTTGTTTCCAAGTTTTCAGGAGAGTAGATGTGTTGTCGGGATGGCTTATGTTGATCTCACGAGGCGGATTCTTGGACTAGCTGAGTTTCTTGATGATAGCCGTTTCACTAACCTTGAGTCTTCTCTAGTTTCTCTAGGCGCAAAAGAATGCATCTTTCCAGCTGAATCCGGCAAATCCAATGAATGCAAAAGCCTGTATGAGTCTCTGGAGAGGTGTGGTGTGATGACAACAGAGAGAAGTCGACAGGAGTTTAAAGGAAGAGATTTACATTCTGATCTAAAGAGATTGGTGAAGGGGAACGTTGAACCTGTTAGAGATTTGATCTCTGGGTTTGAGCTTGCGACCCCTGCTCTAGGTGCATTACTCTCGTTCTCTGAACTTCTCTCGGACGAGGGTAACTATGGGAACTTCACAATACGCAGATATGATATTGGCGGATTCATGAGACTTGACTCTGCAGCTATGAGGGCGTTGAATGTGATGGAGAGTAAGACTGATGCAAACAAGAATTTTAGTTTGTTTGGTCTCATGAACAGAACATGCACAGCAGGGATGGGTAAGAGACTGCTTCATATGTGGCTCAAGCAACCTCTCGTGGATTTGAATGAGATTATCATGAGATTGGATATAGTTCAGTGCTTTGTTGAAGAAGCTGGGTTAAGGCAAGATCTAAGACAGCATCTGAAGCGTATCTCAGATATTGAGAGGCTTGTGCGGAGTCTAGAGAGAAGAAAAGGTGGTTTACAGCATATTATCAAACTCTATCAGGTACTAAAAATTGCACTTCTAACTGATGTATCAATGTTTAGCTGTGTTCTTAAGTTTCTATGATTATTAATTCAGTTTACATCTTCTCTACGCAGTCAACTATAAGGCTTCCCTTCATCAAAACATCACTGCAACAGTACACTGGAGAGTTCTCATCAGTCATCAGCAAGAGATACATGAAAAAACTTGAGGCCTTAACAGACGCAGATCACCTAGGAAAGTTCATTGATCTGGTAGAGTACTCTGTAGATCTTGACCAGCTAGAAAATGGAGAGTACATGATATCGTCAAGCTACGACACCACATTATCATCTCTCAAAGATCAGAAAGAATTGCTGGAGCAGCAGATTCACGAATTGCACAAAAAGACAGCTATAGAACTTGATCTTCCGGTAGACAAGGCTTTGAAACTTGACAAATCAGCGCAACTTGGGCATGTGTTCAGGATCACGAAGAAGGAAGAGCCCAAGATCAGGAAGAAGCTGACGACACAGTTCCTGGTGCTGGAGACTCGCAAAGACGGAGTGAAGTTCACAAACACAAAGCTTAAGAAACTTGGGGACCAGTACCAAAGTGTTGTGGACGATTATAAGAGCTGTCAAAAGGAGCTGGTTGATCGTGTAGTTCAGACTGTTGCCAGCTTCTCTGAGGTATGTTTAGTTATTCATGTTGAGTATTGGACTGTTACAAAATGGCTATCTTAAATCTTATAAAATGTGTATTGTATTGTTTAGGTCTTTGAGGAGTTAGCAGGTTTGCTCTCTGAAATGGATGTTTTGTTAAGCTTTGCTGATTTGGCTGCCAGTTGCCCTACTCCATACTGTAGACCAGAAGTCACCTCTTCGGTTAGTACTTAGTACAAAGTTTTACTAGTTTGATTGTTTCGTTTCCAAAATTTAATGGGTCTTCTTCTTTGTTTTATATATTGCAGGATGTTGGAGACATTGTACTAGAAGGAAGCAGACATCCATGCGTAGAAGCTCAAGATTGGGTGAACTTTATACCAAATGACTGTAGACTTGTAAGTGTTGTAATATGGTAAACATAAACCAGATAGCCTTTGTTTTTCTTTGTGTTCCTATGTTGACTTGAAGCGATTTTCCTTGTAAAATCAGGTGAGAGGGGAGAGTTGGTTTCAAATAATAACAGGGCCTAACATGGGAGGGAAGTCCACTTTCATTCGTCAAGTTGGTGTGACTGTTTTGATGGCTCAAGTTGGTTCCTTTGTTCCTTGTGATAAAGCTTCAGTTTCCATCAGAGACTGTATCTTTGCCCGTGTAGGAGCAGGCGACTGCCAAGTGAGTTTTAACTCTCTGCTTCTTTGTTACTGAAACTGCTGAGTTGTGTAAACCTCTTAAGCTTTTTTTCCCTTTCATGTTTTAGCTGCGTGGAGTGTCTACTTTCATGCAAGAAATGCTTGAAACCGCTTCGATATTAAAAGGAGCTACTGATAAGTCACTGATAATAATTGATGAACTGGGCCGTGGAACATCAACCTATGATGGTTTTGGTTAGTTTAAGTGCAACGTCTCTTCTTTTATTGGGATTTTGAGTCGATTTTCTGTATTATGTTGTTAGCATTATCTTGGTGACTATGTCAGGTCTAGCATGGGCTATATGTGAGCATCTGGTTCAAGTGAAGAAAGCTCCTACTCTGTTTGCCACTCACTTCCATGAACTTACTGCCTTGGCTCAAGCAAACTCTGAGGTTGCAGGTAACACCGTCGGTGTTGCAAACTTCCATGTCAGCGCACACATTGACACAGAAAGCCGCAAACTCACAATGCTTTACAAGGTTTGTCTTAATCAAACAGCTTCTTCTTCTTCCCAAAATGAAGATTCATATTATGTCACTGAATCTTGAATTTCGCTCTTCCATACTTTAGTAAAAGTCTCTCTGGTTGAGTGTCTTACAAAGATGAAATTATATTGATGTGATGTCTCTGTTTGTCTGGTTAGGTTGAACCAGGGGCATGTGACCAGAGCTTTGGGATTCATGTGGCTGAGTTTGCCAACTTCCCTAAAAGCGTAGTGGCGCTTGCAAGGGAGAAAGCTGCAGAACTGGAAGATTTCTCCCCCAGTGAGGTCTGGATCTCCGTTTGTCTCATTTGTATCTGAGAGTTTTGACAAAGATGAAAAATCATTGTGGTGGTGTTGCAGGAGAGTGGGAAGAGAAAGATCAGAGAAGATGATCAAGAGGAAATATCAAGAGGGGCAGCAAGAGCTCACAAGTTTCTGAAAGAATTTGCAGAGATGCCACTTGATAAAATGGAGATAAAAGATTCACTTAAACGCGTGCGTGAGATGAAAGAAGAGCTAGAGAAAGATGCTGTGGACTGCCACTGGCTCAAGCGGTTCCTGTGAAACAGCCTTTGCAGTTCTCACCTTCAGTTGCTTTTTCTTTTCAGTTCCATATCTGTAAATTCTCGGTTCTCTCGGCTCTTTAGACTTGGACTAGTTCTTTTGGGATTAGGCGGATGAAGACACAAAGAACACTTCATTTTGTTGATCTTTATGAAAATCTTTCAAACAAAAAGAAGTTTGAACAGAATCGAGATATGTAGACCTGTGTCCTGCAAATAAATAGTATTCACGACAAGATTTGAGTTAGAATACAGTTTTGCTAAAAGGGATTAGGAAGATGTTTCTCTACCATCTTTTTTGAGCTTGAATTCATACCACGTGGGAACGATATATTCCTTTAGGAGAGATATATAGTCTCCCATCTGCAAATCGACAACACCAATTTTTTGTTAAAAAGGAAATCCTTGACTCTTTCGGTTTTGTCATAAACCAAAGCTTAGTTGTTTGATAAAGGAGGAGCATGCCAAGGACATTAGTCATTTTCTTTACTTGTTTTTTTAATTTTACTAGCTTTATAGAATGCGATTTTTAAATATAATACATTTGTGTTCATGTATTCAGCCCCCTCCATTTCATGTGCATGTATACATGCGTGTTAACTTAAAAGTAACTTACAGTCTCTATAGAACTTAAAAATCGTCTACCAAAACCGCAAAATCGGGTTTTTTTCGTCAAACCGTAAATTTAAGTTTTCCCACCAAAACCAACACAATCAAATTTTCTCCTTAAAACCTCAAAATCGGATTTTTTTTCCTCAAAACCGTAAAATAAGGTTTTCCCCTCAAAACTGCACAATAGGATTTTCCTCTCAAAACTGCAAAATAAGATTTTCCTACCAAAATTGCAAAATTAAATTTTCTCCTCAAAATTGTAAAATTAAGTTTTTCCGCAAAAACCGTAAAATCGAGTTTTCCCCTTGAAATCTTAAAATCGAGTTTTTCCAGCCATAACCGCAAAATCAAGTTTTCCTAACAAAATCTTAAAATCAAGTTTTCTAGCAAAACCGCAAAATCAAGTTTTCCCGGTAAAATCACAAAATCCAATTTTCTCGTCAAAATCATAAATTGTAAAATAATAAAATTTAAATTTATTTTATATATGAAATTTAGATCTTTACATATTTTAAAATTAAATTAAACTATTTACATAATAATACATTAAATGGAGGTTTGGATCCCATGGACAGTCTAAGTAGTCATGGTCCAAGTAGTCATGGTCCTATTTAGTTATGGTCTTATTTAGATATGGTCCTATTTGGGTTTAGACAAAAATCGTCTAGCAAAAAAAATTGTCCATCTGGACACACCCAAATGTACCGAGTCCGCCCATTTGACATCCCTAAAATTACCTTTGTAAGGAAACAAATTGCCCGATATGATTAAAATAAATAAACCATCCATTGACAAGACATATATTGGGGGGTACATATATGCATAGTTGACAAGAAAGATATTTGAGTAAATACATATTTACAATAACAACACATCCGCATAAAATTCAGAAAGAAACACCAGAAAAGGTGAAGATGTATATATGTCATCATGTGAGCTGTCTCTCCTTTTCTTGCCTCCATCATCGTTTATACATACAAATGTGTGTATTGATGATTGATTACTCGTGCGAACAAAGAAGCATAGTAATACATTTTCCAATAATGTAGAACGTTCCTCTCTTCTTTTTCAGAAACTTCTCAACTCTTTTTGGTGAAGATGGCTTCTTTTCTTCTTCTTCTCCCATTTCTTCACTGCCTCATCCTTTGACTTATCCCTCATTGTTTCTTAATTTCTCTTTGTATATATTCGTTTGTTTCTTTTATTATAAGGTCCAGGTGTAACTTGATGATTCTGTGATGTTTAAATGGTTTAAAAGGACGTGAAGGTTCATCATTATGTTGGAGTGAGAGAGGAAAAGAGAGAAGGAGATTATTCCACGCCATTGATTTTGGACCCTTCAACGATACAACCCTAAAACAAAAGCCGCTTGTGGAGTGTGACAGACTAGCTTCCCATTATGGTTGAAAATATTTGATATGTATTGTTTTCTTGTCTCCTTTCAGTTCAAAGATTCATTATCAGTGGAGAATATTTATGATATATTTTTTTTCTTTTTTGGCAACATTTGTGGTGAATCTATTTAGTACTGGGTTTTGATCTGCATTGGTCATGCAAACTAACCTATGGTTACCGACTAAGTAGCCTTTTCTCTAAAGTGATCGATTTAAAGTGATTTGATCTGCATTTGGGTTTAGTTTGTATTAAACGTTCCATTTTTGGCATTAATTGAAAGATCTCACTAAACTAGTAAACAAATTAATGCAAGAGTAGTCCAACATATATTATAATCATATAAATTGAAGTCTAATTAATATGGATAATCACTAATTAATTCATCAACTTTCATATAGAATTACACACTTCTATCTTTTGAGATTACACATTTTTGTGAGAAGTATTATACTACATTTTTGTCAACAAACAGTCAAATACTATACATTTTCATCTACACATCGCCCAAAGAATCTACTTTTATGCATCAGTCAAAACTTAGGACATGCATATTCATATAGACTAGCATTGTGCGACTGAAATCTTACCATAACCCGTTTTGAAATCTAAAGGTTAACAAAAAGGAAAGGAAACTGTGAAAATTCAAATGATATCACCTAGTTTACTGAATCCAGTCAGTATATGATATTTGGAGTTTAAATCTCTATTCATCCAATAATTTAAATCCATGACGAACCACATAGGTCAAGTCAGTCTTCCTTGCCATAGGCAACTCATTTTAAGGTAAATAGCTAGGGACCTCAATACATAATGTTCATAATCATATGCTTCTTTTTAGTATGGAACCACATGGGTACTTCTCATATGGTATAACAGTGTAGAGCTGTGTTAAGAATAATGATCGTCAGATTGCGTAATTAATTCTTTAACATAAAGGATTTGATCACAGAGTTTTCGACCTTGAATCAGTATGCCACGGATGGGAATCGTCTCCCACAACTTCTACAATCAATCAAAGGGGTTGTGTCAGCTTCTTGTCTTTGATGGTTGGTTTCATCTTTCCTTGGACGAGATCCTATGGTTTCATTCATTCGGTGCTTAGTTTAGGTGTAAATAATCAACTGAGCTTTAGATAGAAGAGTCAAATTTAGTTAGTGGTTTTATTTTCTAGAAACAGTGGGAAATCACAATAACATGGAAGAATCTATATGTATTCAAAACGTAGGAAGTGAAATGTCAAATCCGTCGCATCTTTTTCATTATGATAATTAAGCTTAATTACAATCTTTAATATTTATAGAGCACGAAAGGGCAATGCGGAGGGGATCGACCGTGCACCTGAAGTTCACGTGATACAACATCACTTGCCTGTTGGCTGTTGCAATCACAGTACAACCTTTTTTTTTCCTTTTGCAAACACTAATACAACCTTAATTTATGAGAATGTGCTTTTGTTTTTTTGGACTTTTTTCTGTTTATATATTTATTTTATTTTACTTCCATGCTCACTCCATAAAATACTTATATATATGTAGGGCATTCTTCACTGTTTATACTGGAGCGAGAGAGAAAGGAGATTAGAGACCCTTCAACGAAACAACCCAAAACAAAGGCCACTTGTGGAGTGTGACCGCGATGCCTTCCCATTATTGTTGAACATTTGAACTTTATTTGAAATTTACATCATACATGTTCTTTGTGTTCTCTAATTGAACTTGTAACTGATAAAAATATTATAGTTGCCGTCAATAAAGAATTATAGAAGAGAAACGCATATTATTGCTTTATGAGGTGTTTTTTGTCGGTTTTTTATCAATATTATTATTATTATTATTATTTTGTGCTTGACATTTGGCAAAAAAAAAGTTCCGTACATTAGACATGATCGTTTTTTGGCATATCCAACGCGAATATGAATCAAAGTGTGCGGCTAAAACAAATGGTTCAATTTTATTAAAAGAAGAAAAACAGTTGCTTCAAATCATGTATCTTATAGGTGGTGCAGGTTTTGCTCCCTATTTCTCCTGTAGCAAACGACTTTTATTTTTTCGATCTTCTTGGATTTGAGACTAGAATGAGACTCGGCTAATTCTGAAACATTTTACAAGCAGTCAAGAATGAATAAAAACACTATGAAAGAAAAATCTAAAAATTATATTAATCAAAAACTCTCGACCAATAGACTATTTATCTATTGTATAAGATTCCAATTTTACTATCTTTTAATTTTTGGGCAACTAAAACTATATATTTGTTATATTGACTGTAGTCGAAGAATATGTATACAGCGACCATCACTCGTAATAGACAAACATAAGATCGTGCTTTTTTTTGTTTTTATTGTGAAACATTTGGTGTGATTCCGATCTTTAGTTTACTATTGACTAAGAATTTTGTGGTTCTACCTTAAAAACGTGTATTGAATGAATCCAGAGCTTATCAGCACTGGTGGAAAGATCAATTAGAGATTCTACAAAGATTTTTATCAGTTCTTTTAGACAAGACAACATAAAAATAATTTTTGAATTATGAGAGATAAAATTGCATTGCCTCGCAAGATTTATGAAATAGATAATATAAGGAATTTCCAAAGGTATCGTTTTATGATGATGTAATCTACAAATATTGCTTGGATAGATAATTTTGGTTCACGTAATGTTAATTAAGTCTTACATTGAATGATTTGATCAAAAAAAAAGAAGAAGTCTTACATTGAATGATAACTTACATTTTGTAAATCCAACAAAATAATAATCAAAAACTGGTTTTAAGTCTATGTGGATGTGTCATCTCTCAAATATCTATACAATTTTTTTTTAAAATAAGTTTAAACTGTTCTAAATGGCAAAAATAGAGTAGTTTTTAGTAGTCTTCTTCCAGAACAAAGGTGAAAAAACACATTAAAAATCCTTTGTAGAGAAAGAAAATGTATACATTATATATTTTCAAACATAGGAAATAAAATGTGGAAATACATCGCATCTTTTTCACACTATGATGTGATTCATTCAACAAGATATCCCTTGTAGAGAAATATATAGAGGAAGCAGTATGCACGTACGTGAAGTTCACGTGGACAAGATATCCCTTGCCGGTTCCTTGTTGCACTCAATACAACCTCTCTTTCTTTAGCAAACACTCGATTAAACCTTGATTTTTTGGACTTTCTTTCTTCTATATCTATTTTTAATTTATCATAGTTCCATTCGCAATCCATAAAATGGCGTGGTGACATCACATATCCCTTCACTGGCTTTATTTTTATTTGTTTCTTCCAGCTTGCTGGCTTTGTATAAAACTCAGCAACCAAGACTAGGATAATAAAACCAATTACACTACATTTAGACAAAATCAATTTATACACTGATACAAGCCCATAAGATATATATTAAAAAAAAACATATTTGTACAGAGATTTTGAAACACTCGTTTGTCATAATCTAAGGCAGCTCTCCCGAACAGATTGGGCTGGCCACCATATATTCTATTAAGTCGACGTAAGGATACGTGTGTATATATTCTAAGAACAAAAGAATCTGCAGTTCCACATGCTTATGGACGAACAGAAACTCGAGCGTTGCTACTATCTCAAAGGGAGTTTGAAATATCAATCTCCCGTATGAAAGAAAGTTCGTAAACGAAACTTTAATTTTATTCCCAAGCTTGGTCCCTCAACTGGACATTTATGACAGAAAAATAAAATCATCATCATTACTATTTATATTATGCAGCTTGAAAGCAAGCAATAATAGATTTTAGTTTGTATATATGACTGATGAAATAGAAAACAGTACCATAAAGATAAATAGCTCATATTACACTTTTTTTAGGTCATTGAACTTTATTGTGCATGAAAGAAGTAAGGTGAAGTAGTTCATGTTCATTCAAAAAAGAAAAGAAGTCTAGTTCATGTTAATATATATATGAGAACATACTATTCTCAGGAATTTAAAATAGAAAATAAAGAAATAACCTATGATAGTCCTAACAAAGTTTTTGTCACAAAAATTAACATTTTAAGAGAAAAATGACCAAAATAAATTTTATTAAATGGTAGGTTTAACTACTTTAGATTTAAGGTTTAGTGGGTGAAGTTTAAATTTTTTAAAAATAACAATAAATATTAAAATTTTCAAAATAAAAAAAATATTTTAATATTTTAAAGGCTATTTTAGTGAAAGAAAAGGTTAATTTAAATATAGTAACTAGATAAATTAAGAGTTTTACCAATTAGATCAACTCCGCATTGTGGGTTTTCAATACTAGTCATGGGCTTGTTTAGTAGTATCTGGACTCGATCCAGTCACGAGCAATCCGGGACAAAGCTATGTGAGAGAAATCGAAAACCACACACACTACAGCTTGGCGCCATCACATATCTTTTCCCCCAAGTTAGCAGACTCTACTCTCCCATAGCCCATTGTAGGCCCATACAAATATAAGTTCATCGTTGCAATCAAGAAATTGAAACCGTTGCAGAGATTCTCTCGTATTTTTACATCAAAGCAAAATCTATCAACCAAAACACGACAATTTTTTTTTTCTAACAAAGAGCTCAGTTGACATACAATTTACCAAGACCATTTGGAACTTAAGTTTTTGTATGGTCATTTGACGGTACGGTGCGACAAAACAAAATCAATCAATATTTATATATATTTTATGCTCAAAACATTGGTTAATATTTATTTACAATATACTAGTAACTTTTGTATAGCATGCCCAGTCTAATGGGGCCAAGTCACCCTAACTGAGCATCAATTATACTGTCTGCTCGTTTCTTTTTTACAATCTTGCCTTCGAAAAAGCAAATCTATTATTGCGTATCATTATAATGTTCTTCAAGTTTTATTTATAAAAATGTAATAAACGAATCTTGAAAGCAAAAAAATTTAAGGAAGTAACGTAACCCCCTTTAGAGATATAGTTAATTATAAACCTGGTAAACACAACAACCAATGCCCAAAAGGGTGCGTTACCATAAATTCAGTGAAAGCAACTCATCTAACGAAGTTAACAACTTACCCACTTCCCATCAATTTTAACCTGATCTATACATTCACTCTTTAATAAACCTAGGCGTGGGCTTTTTTACTCTAGTCGGAATTACATATCTAAACCTGAATTGAAGAAAGAA
This sequence comes from Moricandia moricandioides, assembly GCA_905132885.1. Taxonomy (NCBI): domain Eukaryota; kingdom Viridiplantae; phylum Streptophyta; class Magnoliopsida; order Brassicales; family Brassicaceae; genus Moricandia; species Moricandia moricandioides. The sequence continues at coordinate 2,908 of CAJHQQ010001007.1, read as the reverse complement.
ACCGAAACCTAATCCGAACTATTATACAAAAATATATGAATAGGGCTTATGAGCTTAGTACTTTGGGCTTTGGATATAACCCGAACCAAATCAAAATCTGTATTATGATATGTTAATGTTTTTATATATTTTAAGGTAATTTAGATATTTTATAGTATTCAAAAGATTTTTGTTTTGTTTGTTATTTTGAAGACATTTTAGTTAGTTTGGATAGTTTAACTAGTTTATAATTATATTTGTGAATAATTTATATATTTAAAAAAATTATTAAATTTTCAAGTTTTTAAAATATATTTTTAGATAATTATAGATATTGTTTACAATCTGATCTGAACCGAACCTGGAAATAACCGAACTTGGTATGATAATTAATAAAACTCAAATGAGACTTATGAGTTTAGTATCGAAAATCCAAATCAATTGAACACGCGGCTCCCGAACCTCCTGGCCTAAGTAGACCGTAAAGACAGTAATTGAATTATTGACGTCGTTTACTCGCTTTTATAACCACATCAATTCTGCCGTGACTCTCTCTCTCTCTGTAACTTTAATTTTCCTTTTGGATTGACTTCACTAGTCTTCCCCCTCCCCCACTTTCAATTACACACTCAAACCTCTCAAACTTTAATTTTCATCACTAGACCCCCAATCTTACACAATTCATCACCAAACCTATTCAAGTGATTCCACAAAATTTATTTAATGACGTTTAGTTTACTAAAAATTTCAACAAATTACATTTACCTATTCGTTGAACTAAAATCAAAGAAAGTATCCTTAAAAATTCAAGTTTACATAATATATATTATTATCTTTAATTTCAATGGCTTTGGGGAAAAAAGAAAAGTTGCATAACAAAAAAATGATTGTAAGCCTAAAATCCAGAATGATATAGATAAGTCAACAAACATGATTTTCTGAATGCATTTAACCAATTAAATGTCATTAAGCATCTTTGTAGAACTTATCAGAAAATGAATAACATAGGTAGTGTCGTGATGATTTTTAAGATTGGGGGTCTAGTTGATAAGAATAAAAGTATAGGGAGTTTGAGCGGGGGATTAAATAGTGGGAGGACTTTAGTGAAGTCACCCTTTCTTGTTTCCTATAAGTAAAAACATCTCTTCCTCTTTTCACTTGTACTTAACTCATCACCATCGCCGGAAAAAATGGTTTCCGCCAGATTCTTCTCGCTCCTCTCCGTCATCACTCTCTCTCTTTCTCTCACCACTACCTACGCTTCCTCTCGCTCTCTACCAACTCCACATGAAACGACCGTACTCAACGTCGCTTCATCTCTCCAGCAAACACAACACATCCTCTCCATCGACCCGACACGTTCCTCACTCACCACCACCACCAGACCCGAGTTCGAACCCAAACCCATCCCACTTTTCCTAAACTCATCTTCTCCACTCTCTCTACAGCTTCACTCCCGAGACACTCTCCTCTCGTCACATCACAAAGACTACAAAGCTCTAGTACTGAGTCGACTCGAGCGAGACTCATCCCGAGTCGCCGGAATCGCCGCGAGAGTCAGATTCTCCGTCGAGGGTATCGACAGATCCGAACTCAAACCCGACGAGACCCGATACGACGCCGAGGATCTAACGTCGCCCGTCGTCTCCGGAGCTAGCCAAGGAAGCGGCGAGTATTTCTCGAGAATCGGAGTCGGGACTCCGGCGAAGGAGATGTACTTGGTGCTCGACACCGGAAGCGACGTGAACTGGATCCAGTGCAAGCCTTGCTCCGACTGCTACGAACAATCCGACCCGGTTTTCGACCCGGCTTCGTCTTCCACTTACAAGCCGCTATCTTGCGCCGCTCCACAGTGCGCTTCTTTAGATGTCTCCACGTGTCGCTCCAACAAATGTCTCTATCAAGTTAGTTACGGAGACGGATCGTTCACCACGGGAGAGTACGCGACCGATACGGTGACGTTTGGTAACTCTGGTAAAGTAAACGACGTCGCTTTAGGGTGTGGGCACGATAACGAAGGTCTCTTCACGGGAGCAGCCGGTTTACTCGGTTTAGGAGGTGGAGAATTATCGATGACGAATCAAATCAATGCGACGTCGTTTTCGTACTGCCTCGTTGACCGCGACTCGGGTAACTCGTCGAGCCTCGATTTCAACTCGGTCCAAATCGGCGACGGAGACGCGACGGCGGCGCTTCTCCGTAACAGCAAGATCAAGACCTTCTACTACGTCGAACTCATCGGCTTCAGCGTCGGCGGTGAAAAAGTCGATATCCCTTCGTCGGTGTTCGAAGTGGACGCCGCCACGGGAGCCGGAGGAGTGATCTTGGACTGTGGAACCGCCGTGTCTCGTCTTCAGACAGAAGCCTATGACTCGCTACGCGACGCGTTTGTTAAACGCACCTCGAATCTCGAGAACGCAACGTCGAGCATCTCTCTCTTCGACACATGCTATAATTTCTCGACGCTGTCCTCCGTGAAAGTCCCGACGGTGGCGTTTCAATTCACCGGAGGGAAGTCGCTTGAATTGCCGGCGAAGAATTACTTGATACCTATTGATGAAGAAGGAACGTTCTGCTTCGCTTTTGCTCCGACGTCGTCGTCGTTGTCGATCATAGGGAACGTGCAGCAGCAAGGGACACGTATCACTTACGATCTAGCGAATAATCTTGTCGGGTTGTCAGCGAATAAATGCTAAATGTGAATACTATGATTTAAATAGTTTTACGTATATCAGTAAAACTTCTTGCTTTCTTTACAGCGAGAAACAATATCTAAAGTGTGAATTTTCTTTTATCACCTTTTTAATTAATCATATGTTATTTTCGGCTTTTATCGATTAATAATATAATTAACTATTGTGACTTTGAAATATGTTTGTCTGATTTTGGTTATTGTTTGATAGTTTTTTTCTTTGTGAGAAAGAGCCTT